>NAOQ01000222.1:52080-70885 GCA_002751075.1 Ichthyophonus hoferi | reverse complement strand
TAACGCTATAATAAGATGAAGTTACAATATAATAAGAACAATCAAAACAAATTAAAGTAAATAAAATAGCGTATAGCTTAATATTTAAATAAACAACTAAATATAGTATTGCATAATAATAATGAAACTCAAAAAGTGAATTATAAATAGTAGATTATATATATAAATTTGAATAACTTGTAACAGTTAGCACTATATTACTAACTCAATCAACTGAATACCAAAGTGGGACCAAACTTCAAAATATACCCTCCAATCAATTATTATATTATATATTTAGCTCTTTTCTTTTTTCAAATCCAGACGATATTGTAATAATTTGTACAAATATGACCCATACTCCTACATAAATTATAGGTTTATATTATTTGTTTGTTTAGATCGAAATAATCAAGCAATTTTAATACGTTTCGGTTGTCTAAAGATGCGTTTGTAACATAATGCATATCTAACATAATTGGTTTAATTTTGTTAGTAATCCTCCCGTAGTTAATTAATGAGTAATATTAGAATTCGAATTTAAGGATTTCTTATTATCCAAACTTAAATTATGTCGCACTGATTCTCAATGATTAATTACGCATTGCAGTCAAATTGGCTCCAGCTTAGGCGCAATCAAGTAAGCGATTTTATTTTAATAAGAATGTATCCAGTTTTTATCACCAATAATTACTGGAATAGCAAGCGACAAGTTAAAATATAAACAATCGCCACTTTATGATTAAGATGTCCTTCATACACATCTCATCCTATTTTGGAGTGTGAGCAATGTTTGACGAATTAACCCTGCCACTCAATTATAAATTTAAATCAAATGGAAAATATTTATTGGTTGTGGGTCACAAAAATAAAAAATATACAGTGTTCCACTATGCACCTAATATATATACATATATATAGTGCTATAGAATAAAGCGAAACAAAGACCTCGCATAAGGGATTAACTGACATTATCTTAAGATGATCTGATAAGGTAGGTATAGAGACGAGAGAAAGAGAAGAAAGGAGAGAATAATATGTGTATATCAACCACTTCTGGATACGATACACACCTGCCAGAACCAACCCTGCCAGAGCCATAACCACATATATGTACGTATGCTTATATGTACCATATAGGTGTGTAAATATATAGACTTCAGGAGTATTTTCGTTATTCTTACAACAATTATTTAGACAGGTGTACATAGAGGCCCCGTAGACTAGAAAGGGAGTGAGAATGAGAAAGAGAAAGAGCAGAGAGAGAACAGGATAATAGTAAGTCAAATAAGGGCAAGGAATAGAACATGAACAATAAAACAAGAAAAAGCAAAGAAATGTGAAATGGAGAGGGACAGCATAAGAAATAACATTTTAAAAGAGACCAATAATAACAGAAATTGTTATACAGTAAATCTACTGTGCATATATATATGTACATAGTCTGCCAGTTTGTATATAAGAGAAGTCCTCCAATCACCATAGTAGAACCAGAGAGTGTAATAGGGCCAACAGCATTCAGTATCCATCTATCCATCCTTATCCTTATATGATTGGTGCAATGTCATCGGCTCGTTAGACACCATATAGATTTATATGGTATATGCATATGTATGATAGTATGCATAGGTTGTTGTTTCCAAGGTTAAGATAGTACAGATAGCACGTCCTGGATTTATCTACCGAATCAAATAGAAAAATAGTCTAAAACGTATGTTGTAATTGGTCCAGGGTCACACAAGATGATGCAAAACCTACGGAGGGATATATTGTATTAGTATCACGATTGCAATAAATACTAAAGTAGTATAACAACGGAATATTATAATTATCTAAATAACCATATTTGGAAGAAAAAATAGGTGGACACGGAAAAGAGATAATAATAATAATAATAATAACACTGCCACTAATAGTAATAGCATCAAGAGATCTATCTCCTTTACCTATCCATCCAGTCATCTCCCTTTTCACACCTGTTGCTGATTGGTGCTATCGTAATCTATATCATCTACCTCATCTATAATTCTTTCACCTTCCTCCTCCCCTTCCTCCCTATTGGCAATTTCATCATTCTCCTGTCCTTCTACCCAATCACCTACTATCTCTACCTGATTATCAAACTCTACCAATCCATCTTCAACCTCATCTGTCCCTTCCAATAATACCTCTCCTTCCAACTCCCCCTGGACCCTTTCTACCGTATTAATCTCAGTATCCTCCACCGCATGATCTTCCTCCAATCTTCTTTGGTCCTTTCTCTCACTTACAATCACATTTTCATCTGTCTCATACATGTATTCCACGTCATTAACTTCTTCTCCTTCTAATTGGTCATTATCATCGTTATCATCATTGTCACGGTGATCATCATAAATAACCCCTCCATCTAGTGCTTCTATATCTTCGTCTATATAGTCTTCGATATCCTGTGGTAAAAGAGAAAATATTAGATAAAAAAATATAATATAAGATAAGATAATATGATATGATTTAGGACAACCTAATACAATATAATGCAACATAATATAACATAGCATAACATAATACAATATTTTAGAATGGGTGGACAGTAAACCAACATTGCCATCCAAACCTTGTAACACATATTTCTATATCATAACCGTACCACTTCTCCTATCCCTCTCTCTTTGTATGTACCCAAGCCTCACTAGGGCATTTCATCATTAAGTATCAAATTAAGACAAAAAAGATCAACATATTAGCTAATCACAAGATAGATTGACAGACGAGGTAACTTACATGTTCCTGTATGAGGTCATCAACTTCCAATACTTCTGCTTCTTCCTCCCCTTCAATGGCCGCAACAACAGTCTAGCACAGAAAAATATATTACTAACCCCGAATATGATAGTCCGTTATATATACATGTCATTATATAAGCATGATTATCATTTAAGAAATTCGATTGATTGGCGTATAGCCCTTTAGAGCAATCTTGGCAGCCAATAGAATCGTCTATGATATAGGATATCTTATTTAATCAGATTCACTAATCATAACCCAATCACAGTAGGATGCATAAAAATAACCATTAATCATTAGATCCGAGCAATATAAGACTTTGGGGGGGCTTTCTAACCTTCAGTAATTATTACTATTATTATATGATTATTATAATTGTATTTAAAATATTGGATACTATTGACTGGTTACTTTTAAATAGACAACTCTGATAGATGGCATATATACAGAGTTCATAATTGGAGTAACAATGGGTCAGAAAGATAGTCCCAATGTATATGATTGGAATTTAAAATACATAAATAATAATAAAATTAAAAATAGAACGACATTGTAAAAAGGAACAAAATAAGAAAAGAATAGAGTAAAGAAATAAAAAACAAAAACAAAACAAAACATATACAACACAACAACACAACCAAATAAAATAGAACAGAGTATAATTCAATTAAATAAAACAAGTAAACAGATATAACCTACCGAGATTCCAGTCTCGGACAAATAATATTTCAAGGGATCTTCAAATATCACCGTGAGTGTCTCAACGATTGGGTCCTCCTCCTCTTTAGCAGGGTTGCTAAACCAATCAAAAAAGCTTTCTGTTTGGTGAGGTCGTTTATTGGTGTTGCTATCCCGGGCTTCGTTCTGTAATTTAGTAAAACAATGGCCAGTTAAAAAACAGGAATACTTAAATTTAAAATGGCCTTGTACTAGTTTCGGATTAGCAGTAATGTCTAAACACGTTTAAATTTAATGTTTAATATTACAGATATTATAAACGATTGGCCAGGGTGATTAATATAATTTTTAATGCTATGCTGCCCATCATTTATTCTAAATTATT
Organism: Ichthyophonus hoferi; assembly: GCA_002751075.1. Taxonomy (NCBI): domain Eukaryota; class Ichthyosporea; order Ichthyophonida; family Ichthyophonidae; genus Ichthyophonus; species Ichthyophonus hoferi. Next base: position 67,077 of record NAOQ01000222.1, on the reverse strand, counting down.
TACATAATAATTCATCGGTAATAGGGTTTTAAGATTCGACTCGACCTAAGTATGGAGAGGGAGAGGGAGAGTGAGAGAGGGAGAGAAAGGGAAACTATATAGGAGATACTGCATACTATATATAGCAAGTACATATACATATAAATACATACCATATATACCACAATACCTTCCATTGCCTTACATAATCTTTTTTCTTAATTTTTATATATAAAATTACTTCCTCTCAAACATCCCAACCAAAATTCTCATTGGTTATTGACTATTATAATAACCTCCCAACCCTAATAAATGAAAGCTTACACATAGCAGCCAATGTAAATCTATATATAGTCACCCAATAAAGCATCATAATATGGTATTTTCACATACACGTCCGTCCAGCCATTGGATGGTGGTTGTTATGTCCGAGGTGTACGCCCAATCATCCTTGCGGCTTAGCACCTTAACCAATTTCTCATTGGCTATGTAATCATTGGCTCCAAGGGTCTGATAGGACAAGTAAAAGTTACATACCTTCCAATCAGAACGCACATAGTTGAACAGGAAATTGGAAAATTAAACCCCATATTCTCCCATTGGCTATCACATGTCTAATAGCATGAATGATAAAGAAATGAATAACAGCCGTCAATAATTGATTCGAATAAAATGATGCATAGGGAATCAGAAGTAAAGATAATAAAGAAGAAGGACAGACATATAAAGATATATTAGGATAACCAATGATACTAACACTATAAAATTAAAATATAATATAATATAAATACCTACCATGGAGATAGTAATGGTATCTGGCTCACTAGCATCTACATCAAAGTCTACCAGACAGTCAAGGATGGACTGGTCTTCCACAGACCAGGGCAGATCAAGACAGTTACCTAGCTGTATAGGTATAGGTATAGGGAGAGATAAGAAAGGTGTACTAGATAGATATAGATAGGAATAAGGACAGACCAATAAGAAGGGTGTACTATATATAGATATAGATAGGAATAAGGACATACCAATAAGAAGAATGTACTATATATAGATATAGATAAGGATAGACCAATAAAAAAGGTGTAATATGTATAGATACAGATAGGAATAAGGACAGACCAATAAGAAGGATGTACTATGCATATATATAAATAGGGATAAGGATAGACCTATAAGAAGGGTGTACTATAAATATAATTGGGGTAGCCAAACAGCTACAAGTATTATAAAAATATTCAAACAATCAATTGGCCATGTAGGTGCATTTATATGGCAGTGTATAATTATTGGATTTTATATATGATATATATACATTACATTACGTGATATTGTATAAACATAAACACATACACACACACCCACAACCCACCCCCAGGGTGGGGTTCTATAGGTAATTTTTACAATTCCGTACCGTGCGACCCCAGAAGCCTGGCAGTGTGTAGGCAGCCACTGCCCTAACCATATACTTCTCTCTCTTTAATCTCTGGTATTTTAGTTCTACCTCTCGTAATTCCTGGGCCATTGCTATATTTAGGTCATCTAGGGCACCTTGCATATCACTGATTCGCTGAAGACCCTCAGGATACTGGGTGGTGATTGGATGTTGGAGGAGTTATGTTGTTAGAAGAGATATCTATTATATTATACTATATTATATTACGGTATATTATGTTGAATTACATTACATTATATAAATGCACATATATAGTTAGTCCATTATAGTTGCAAAGATATTAGGAGAGTCAAGAATAGCCCATAAATTTAATATATTAAAATGATTGGTGTTTGATTGTAATTATTAGATCGTGCCAACCTATCGTCTGTTTAATGCATGCATATATATACGCATATAGCATACTATAACTATATATCATATGCACGCGCCGTTTAAGCTCATAATTTAAATATTCTCTGAGAGGACAACTCAATTTCACTCCTACTCTAACATATCCTCCTCTCCCCCCCAAAAAACCAATTAAAAGCCTAATTTTAAACACTTAAAAAGCATGCTAAAATACTGAAATCCACAACCCCTGACCCCAAAGCATACTATATAAGCTTACATTCAAAGATAAAATCAAAACCTAACAACCTAACAACCTAATATGCACTTGCTATTCCTTTACCTGGCTTACATCTCCCTGCATATTCTGTTCATTCCTATTCCCTTCATCTACCTCAATTCTAGAGGCTTTTCTTGGTGCTTCCATCGCTGCCTAGGATTAATACTCTCACAGTAACGGTTTTTTTATTTTTAACTAATTTTATCCTGGTAAATAACAAAATAATTGTTCGATTTTGTCCTTCGTTCCCTAGAATAATAATTTTTCTTGGGGTGAAGGATAATATTTGGTGGTAAATCCGAGGCCTAATAAGTTTTTTTTTTCGTTTCTGACGGACAACCACTATAGCGACTTACCGTAATATTTACAAGGTCTGATGTATTATAATACCTGCAAGGCTAGTTAGAAAAATATAAAACAGACACTGAAAAAAAGATTGAGAGAAGAAAGGCGAAGACTGAAGTACAATACTTAACAAAATATAATAGATTATGGTAGCAACACAATAGTATATAGTATAAATAACAGTAAAAGTTATAAGTAAATAAAGAAAAATAATAATAACGTATAATATATAGTATATACTATGCTCGCAATAAAAACTTGACAAGTAGAAGGCAAACAAGTACAAGGATAAGAAATAATTTAGTTGAAGTATTACTGCAAACCCTTCTCAAAACCTTTGTCGTTTGTCTGATTTCCTGTCCCTGCGCGCAAAAAAAATATCCCGAAATGGAATTCACTAAAGAATAGAACAAAGCCTTAATAATTATCAGAACAATAATAATTATTGTTACTAAGTACTAAGTATTAAAATACTATTATTTTGATATTTTATAGTTTATTTTCCTTTTATATGGTAGGAAACGAAGGATATACATATAAACGTGACCAACTATTGGTAACGTAATGAACGAACGTTAGAACTAGAAGATAAGTGCTAATTTATTTTTCCTGTAAATTTCAAGGGAATGTAACTACCATGTCTTTTGCTTGCTTTTACCGTTAATTTTTATATAGTTTTATGTCTTTTACAGCTAATAATTAATATTATAGAGTGATAGTTTATATTTATGGTAATTGATATTCAGTTGTGATCGACAATTTTCTGTTTTCGTCTGATATAAATAGTTCTAAGTAACCAATAATTTACTGTGTATTCTAATCAGTTTATTTTAGTTGTATTTTTTAACATTTTAATTACTCTTGTTTACAGCCATTTCTCACTGGTACAAGACATGATAAAAGATTATTTTAAACCGAGCTACACATATTTAAAAATAAAACAAAAGAGAAAAATATTGGCCTGGATAAAGTATATTATTCAATCATTTCACACGTCAGGGCTCTGCTTAATATGTATATTAGTATGGTAGTCCTAGTTCAAAGTTTTAGGGCTATATATATACGATGTGTATTATACGTACATACATACTGTCATGTTTCCTATAGGCTGATTAGGTGTCCCTGTTTTTGAGTCATTAGGTCATTATTATTTAAAGGGGGATCAATTACGAGTAAAGCCCATTGTTGTTAGTAATTGGTCTTCTTTTAAATAATCTAGTATTTAAGGATCCAGCTGGTCTAGATCTGAGGGGAGGTTCAATTAGATGGTTGATACCACAATATCTGAAAGCAGAGATTTAGATAGTGATAGAACTATCTAGATAGTTAGGTCACAAATAATCAAGTAAATTATCTGTCACATATACATATATACACACATACGTACATAATATTTTACTACTATATATCTATATATCTATATAGAGATTTATTGCTAATTTAAATTGAGCATATTGACATGAGACAAAGGGTTATATGACGCATGTGATTACGTAACGATTATGTTTGCCTTAATCGAGACTTTGAAGATTTATTTTATTATACCTGGTTATATAAATTGATCTATAATTTGATTTGAAAGAGAGATATATATATATATATATGATCATACTATAAATTATATTACCAAGTATTATTGAATCCAAAAGGAGCTACAAATTCAAGATCTTTACATTTTAGGCCCACAACTTAGCCTACAAAAAAAACTAATATGAAAAACTTTCAAGTCTTTTTTTCAGCCACTGGTTGGTGATTGTATTTTAACTTTCAATTATGAATATAGGGGGTTTCGATTAAAAGAATAATTTTCCCGATCAAAAAAAGGAAATTATTCCCGATCAAAAGGAAAACAAATATAAAATCGGAAAGAAGGGAAACGATTATCAAATGATTATATATGTATTATGTAAATATTTTTTGAGTTACTTTTTTTTTTTTTTAAAAAAAAAAAAATTTATAATTTGTTAAAAACTATATTTTATATCACAGAAAACAAGATTTTTTTGAACATAGAGTTTTTTACTGCAGTAAGAGACGCTTTTTTTTTCAATTTACATTTTTGTTTTCCTTTTGATCGAGAAAATATTTCTTTTGATCGGAAAAGTTTCACTTTGATCGGAAAAATTAACCTTTTGATTGAAACCCCTTACAAAAAACCAAAAGTAAAAATCTATTAATACAAAACCAATACATGGTTAGTATTAAAATATATTGTGTATAGTTTAATTTATAAAATCACGCGTAAAAATGTGGCTTTTAAGGTGGATCCGACAACTACAAGCTTGTAATATAAATCTTATTAAAAGTTGCTACAAATAATATATATATATATAAAAAAATATATATTTATAATAAAAATAAATTTTTTACAAGACATTTGAATTGGTGTTGTAATAAAATGGTTCATATTACCAACCATCAGACATCACACACATGTTTAAATTATTAATACAAATATTCTAAGCCAATAGTATGGCTCACACACTAATCGGATAAATGCTTTTCAGGTATATAACAATGAAACCCTCCATATTTAGTTCTTCCATTTGTTGATTAGGTGAGTGTGTATTTTGTATGTTGTTTATTTTTTTGGTATCATTTATGGGGAATGAAGATACAAATTGGAATTACCGGTTGAATGTCCACCAACGTACTCGGTGGGTCCTTGAGATTACACGGCTTATGACCCTTACTATAATAATTGTTTAATTATTTTAATATAATTATTTGATGCTAATTATTGTTCTTTTAGGAAATAAAGAGGCGATTTTCTCCAACGACAGGAGGGCTTACCAGCAACGACCGGGTTTATTAAAATAAGGTAAACACTTTTTTTTTACTTTTGTTTTCTTTTTTTTTTTGGGTGGGTTATGAAGATTAAAGCGCATGTCCGAGAGGTGGGTGCGGCAAGAGCCCGAAAGCCCTTGTGGTCGTAAGGTGAACCCACTTGTCCCCTGCTACCTACGGCGATAAATTGTGGCAGCCGCCACTGTCTGAACCTTTTTATTGTTTGCTTTGTAAATATATTTTATTTATTTAATTTCTAACCCATGTTTGTTTTTTTTCAGGTAGGAAGATCTTGCGGCAAGAATAAATATATAATAAAAATGTGCTTGAAAAATCACCTTTTGACCCATTTTTATATTGGTTTAAACTTTATTATTATTTTAGTATACTTAAGTAGGAAATCGTGTATGTCAGGGTAATTTACAATATAGGGATAGTTAGGTTATTAATTTTATACTATTGGAAAGGCATGCGGTAAATATAAATATATAGTAAAAATCTGTATTTAAAACTTACTTTTTTGGCCTTTAATTTTTTTTGGTATACTTAAGTAGGATATTATGCATGTGTTAAGGCAGTTTTACAATATAGGGGTAAATCTTGTCATTAACTTATACTATTCTATGCACATGGTGTGTTGAGACGGAATTTGAATCATTACCAAGTAGGTTTGTTATATAATTTCTAGTATTTGATTAATAGAGGATGATGTATTCTAAAGAAATTATCATTATGACATCTAATATTATATAATAAATAGGTCATATAAAGGACGAGGAGGGGTCTTGGAGTATACGTTGTCTGTTATAATGATTACTTGTTTAGTTACATTAGTTGTAACATATATTCTATTTATTATTTGCTATTAATCAAATAGTAGAGATTTATCTAACAAAACTACATAGTAATGATTCAAATTCCGTCATCATTTGTGCTTAGAATAGTATAAATTAATGACTTGTGTTGTTGAGACATGGTTTCTAGATTATTTTCCCTTATAGTCCACGACCTGACATGTGTCATGGCAAGGGTAACGGCTAAAAATAAAGAGATGTGTTTACCCTTATATTTATACAGTTTCTATAGTATCAGTCCTCATCATTGATATCTATCACATCTATCACATCAATGGTTCCTAGATGGCTGTAAGTTCTATAATCATCCCTCCCCACCATCGGTGATTCATCTTGAATGGCACTTGCTGCTCGGGCCATATACGTGATCAATGATTTCTTAGCTACTGATGATGTATTTAAAGCCCTACTTGTGATTGGAGTTGGAGGTGAGTTGAAGTGATTGCCATCAGGTTGAACTAAATATCGTTCACTATATTCTACCTCATTGTCCTCTTCCATCACTGCAGATAGACGGTCAATAAATCTCTCTTGGTTATCCACATTATAAGAAAAATTATCAGTCTTGCTGTCAAAGGCATTACCATCATAATCATATTCGTCACCAACCATCTCATCTTCTTCCTCAGGAATAGAGTAATCCATCATCGACGTTCTTCCTGAAACCTTAGTCATAGACCGAGTCAACGCAGCACTAGTAAAAGTGTCTACAGTATAAGCACTGGTCGTTGTCCTGATGGTGTAGCCAGCCTCCTTGTCTGATTGGCTTGCAGCCCTTCTCTTCTTTTCTTCTTCTATGACACCAGCCAATGATAATTTAAGGGGCATTGACGTAGCCTTAGGTCTATCGGACCTATTCTCTTCACTATTCCACCCCTCATAGGCTCTATAGTCATTCCTGTATGTTTCCACTGGAGTTTCATCTTGCATGGCTTTAGCTGCAGCCCTAGCCATAAATACAGATAAGGATTCTTTTTCTACCATTGATGCATCATCTCCAAGTGTTCCTCTCGCAGTAGAACGTGAAAGTACTGCATGTGTAGGAGTGGGAGTGGTGGCCACAGCTGTGAAATCTTTGTTGCTAAGGTCCTCCCACGCCATTTTATCATACTGAGGTGAACGATTTTGAATCAAGGCGTTCGAGACTGCAGTCATGTCAGGTAAGACAAAATGTCGGGGAGAAGAACAAGTGGAAGAACCCCTAGTATCAGGGTCGGGGGAGGATAAATCAATATCAGAAAGTGAATAATCCTTGGAGATGGCCCCAACCTTTAATTCAGCAGTTCTCCTTGACTGTGTCAAAGAATGGCAACGTGCCAAATTGGCACGTATGATAGCTAGAGTTTTTAAAGCATTTTTTCCATCGGACAAGGCATTGTTATTATCACCATCTTCTTTACAGCATGCATCATTTGCGGATGTACAGTATCCAAAGTCCTCCCGGTGTCCCCCATTGATCCCTTTTTCTTTTTCTCTGGCTGCAGCTCTAGCCATTACAGCTGCCGCAGACAAGATTACTTCAGGGGGGGCATAGGGTGATACTCCAGCCATTGAATACCGATAGGTATAGCCTCTCCATTCAGATTCGTCTTTGGCTGCTTTTGCTGCAGCTCTAGCTATAAAGCCAGCCAATGAGGCCGAAGCTGCTGCAGATGCAGGTGATGATGATGATTGGGTTACAATATCATTACTACTACTGTCACTGTTCAAATAATGGTTATTAAAATCTTTCCATTCCCTCACATCTTCCTTCACCTCCATATTTGATTCGTCCATGGATGCCTTGACAACCGCCTTGGCTGCAAATCGCTCCACTGATTTGAGGGATATGTCAGATCTCAGAGGATCGTTCACTGCACTTGATGGAGAAGTACATCTTGCTGCTGTATCACATAAATAGCTCTCATTAGCTGATGTCGGGTTAACCAGTTGTTTCTTCTTACCAATCTTGGAAGGATGGCACACAGTAGGTATAGGATCATAGGGAGAGGGAAAGGTGGGTAAGGTCCCACAATCGATTGGTTGCTGGGCTTGATATGGATCCCTCTCCTCCAATCTATGCGAGTCATGGGCCAATGAGATTACTTTGCATGCAAATTGCCCGCCTAGTGAGTGGCATACATGAGACAGTGTAGGGGAGAGAGGGGGGCTGTCATCGCTGAATTCTGAGTATGACCCCAGACTGTAAGGGGTGATAGGATTAGTAAGGATTTAGAATTTTAAAAATAAAAACAATAACATATGTTTTGTTGGGTGGGCTAGAAGTGTTCAAGTGTATAGAAAGGTGTTAGAACCCAAAATTTCATTGCACTTAGGTAAATTATTTCTTATTATTGTTATCCTATATATTGGAAATAGGTAGAGACGGAGCCAGTCCCTGTGACCTATATTCAATTAGAATTGAGGGCCTACCGACTTAAGGAGTGGTTTAACGTGTACCCTTGCATACACTGGATGCAGATCAGTTAACATTATTATCAAGCCAATGAAATATACTCTAGTATCACTAGGGCTGGAAATAAATTGCAGTTAGGAAAATAATGAAAGTTTACTTTTTGGTGTTGTCAAAAAATAGTTTACTTAAAGTATGACCAGTGACATCACGTGATAGTCAATTTTGGTAATATTTAATATCTGATATTCTCATTATTAGTTAATGATTAAGAGTGATAGTTTATATTATTATATAATGCACAATATCATGTTAATCGCTCCAGCATACTATATCATTAATATCATTATCCGTATATGAGTGGATGGGATATGTATAGGTATTAGGTTCCAATAACCTTCTATTCACAGAAAGTGTAATGTGTAGATATTTACTTGTGTATTTTAAATTGTAGATAAGTTTATCTGTGTGATGTAGAATGTTATTATACATACACATATCTATATCTATATGTGTGTGTATGTATCCATATCTATGTCTATAACAATTGGCCACCTTATACAAGCAGATGTGCTTTCATTTACACGCCTCCAACCAAACCATTTAAAGCCAATAAAAGATAGATACTGGTACACTTCCACCAATTAATCCAACGAGACTATTAGTCATTGACTCAATAATACCATATTAGGATACATTATAACCCAATTTAGTATTTCGGGGTGAATCAAATTCGGCCCGAATAAGATGAATTGAATTAATTACTAGCATATCTTGGGATAATTTGTTTTGTAAACATTCAGAAACCAGGATACATAATGAATTATAATAATTCGCATTGTAGTTTAACCTAAGATTAATCGAGAAATAGTCAAAAATAATTGGCATAAGAGCCAGAAACTTGCAATAAAAACGTGATCACACTTTACGTCCAGCCCTATAAATGGGGTGGTGATATGATTATATAGATTACTAGCTGGCTATGGCTAAGACGAGCATGTATGATGATATGATATGACATGATATTGTATGCACGTTAGTATGCATATTTTCATACATGTTTAGGTACACTTGTACATCAGGGGATATTAAGGGGGTATTGGTCAAGATTATAAAAGGTTGATAAGATTTAAACAATGTTTCTCATTGGATGACGTTATTTACCTGGACACATACTGGGTATCACATGGTAATACTTCTTGGGCTAGCCATAGAAGGTCCGACGACTTTACAGGTGGGATGATAGGCACTGAAGGAGAATAGTATATTAGTATGATAATATATAGCGGGATAGTATAGTAGGAACATAGTATAAATGAAGTGTCTATATATATGCAGTAAGGATATCATTGGATTAAATTACATACTGGATAGAAGTAGTATATTATTGGGTGTGGTGTATATATTCAAAACGTAAGTAGACAAATTAGACAGATGTAGAACATAACATAAAAAAATCAAAAATAAATCTAATATAACAGATTATGGTATATATATATATATATATATATGCAGTAAAAATATCATTTGATTATATATATGCGTATGTGGGTGTGGATATAAATAAAATAACATATATATAGCCACCTACGATAAACCATGCCGTTTTGGTCTGATGCACCTATCACATACTGGTTTTCTGTCTCCTGCCTTTTATTCACTGGAACTGATTGGCAATCAATCAATACTCAATACATAATAGTGAAAAATAATAGGTGGAATTGAAAGGCATTAAAATTTAACATACAACAGAAAAACAGTCTATGGGCATGTACGTATGAGTATAAAGGCATGTAATATAATATAAGATGTTATAGTATAGCATAACACAATACTAAAAAACATTACACCAAATTTGATTTTATCATCCATATAAGAGAACCATGTATATGGGTGGTAGAGGACATTCTGACGTTCTAAAAGTAATGACATAGTTATGATGTCTCACCCTCACTAATATGGACCACAGTTACAAGTTATTTGCCTGAATTTGGCAGGTAAGAGTCGCTGCTAACCCAATGATTACAAATGGCTGTGCTATTATGTATCGATCTTTGATTGGCTTCAAGCTTTATAAGAGTCATTTAATTGGCCAATCTTATAACTACTACCATTTCACTTTATCCTTTTAAGTAATCAATTGAATGCTAATCTTTGGAACACACTGGCGCATAACTAATTATGAATCATCCGATTTGGTAGGTAAATTAGAGATCAGATATATATATATATATAATATAGTATATGTTCAAAATACTCATGACTACCCCGCTCATTGCACTTCTATACCTCATTCTTTTATTTATTGTACATTATATTCGCTTATTACTATAGGGAAAAGATATCCATTTCTAGTTAAGTTTAGTTAGGAATTTTCGTCAATGATCTTAATGGTTTAGAGCTTGATTCTACAATGCTGACAATTCAATCAACTCATAAAATAGCTTGTAACAAATCCCTACAGCCAATTAAATCATTAGTCTATTTCTTGATTCAATAAATCGGATGTTTTAAGCGCCAATTAGGTCCTTAAAGCTAGGCTCATTGATTAATATTCTACTAGGTCAAATTTGTTCAAAGCTGGCTTTTGAGCAAAACAAATATATATATACAAGGTTTCAGACAATAATAATAAAGACACAGACTGTTTAATCACGGGAAAAAAAATAATCAAGGAGAGAAAAGGGTTCTAAAGACTCAACACAGTCTGTCAAAGACATAGTAACTTTGAACAGAGTTATAAGCCCAAAACCCTTCTACTGCTAGCAGGGAATCATTGGGGAATACATACCAGCTAGTGGAAAAAACCCAGACTTTCTATTGGCCAATTCATTATTTTGATAACGTTGAGAGATCGAATCAAAATGAGTCTGCAGAGAAAGAAGATAGTATGATTGGTCTGGAGCTATACATAAAATTATAGTTCTACAACATACATATATAAATACATATGCTACAGCAACCATACCTTAACCTGTGGCGCCATAGTACCACAATGGGTAGGGAACTCAAATATTATGCAATCAGCATCGGCCAACTGATTGGGGCTAATGAGTGGATAAGATGGTTTGGCGGGAAATTTTAAATCATCATCTTGAATATATACCTCTGTATATAAGAGACAAATACTTGCATGAGTTATATATATGTGTGTGATAGTATGATTTTAATAGTATGTGGTATAGTCTATATGATAATATGTATGATAGAAAGATAGTATGTAAAATAATAAGATTGTATGATAAAATGTGATAGTAAGTATAGTATGATACATAAGATAGTATATATGTACAGAACAATACGACCTTTATGCAGCTCCCCCATACATACCTTGAACACATATACATCGATAAATAGATATACATATATATATATATCTAACCCTACCAGGAATCTGAGAGACGGTCACGTCAGCCATTTCTACCTCCAGCCCCTTCTTGAATTCTTCAGTCATTGGGCCTACCGAGCAGTGAGCATTGACGCCATAGATAACGATATAGATCCTGATCTTATCTTTGATTTAATGCCAATGGTTAGTTATATAGTTAATGGCTGAAATAATTAGTCCAATGAACACACCAAACACATATTTTAAAGATTTTAAAATATTATGTATCAAATCATATCGGATTATAGTATAGACCCCAACCCAATTACATAGCCTATCAATACCTACTCTTTTCTATTTGCTTATCACCTTCAAAATCGTCCTCCTCTCTTTCGTCTACCACCATCTCTTCATCTTTAATTTCAATGTTCAGGCTGGAAGTGTCGCTGTCTATTTTTGTATCCTGTAGGACCTCTATATTTTTTGCATCAATAGGAGTATTTTCATTCGCAGAAGAAGCATCAGTCTCAATCACTGCATCAGCCTCCATCACTGCATTAACAGGAGCATAGTCATTGGTGGAAGAAGTACCAGCTTCGATCATTATATCAACGGGAGTATTTTCATTGGTAATGGAAGTATCTGTTTGGATCACTGCATTAGCTTGAAGCACTTTTTTAACAGGATTATTCTCATTGGCAATAAGGGCGTCAGCCTGGATCACTGTATTGACCGAAGTATTCTCATTCGCAGAAACGACATCAGTTTTGATCACTGTATTAATCAGCGTATTTTCATTCGCAGAGGAGGCATCAGCCTCAAGCCCTTCCTCAACAGGAGTATTCTCATTGGTAATAGGGGTATCGGTCTGGATCACTGCATCAATCGACGTATTTTCATTCGCCGAGGAGGCATCAGTAGCAAGCGCCTTTTTAACAGTACTCTCATTAGTAATGAGGGAATCAGTCTGAATCATTGTATCAGTTGGTGTGTTTTCATTGACAATAGGAACATAAGTCTGGATCAATACATCAATCAGTGTATTTTCATTCGCAGAGGAGGCATCAGCCTCACGTACTTCCTCAACAAGACTATTTTTATTGGTAATAGAGGCATCAGTTTGGATCAGTGCAACAACAGAAGCACTTTCATTCGCAGATAAGGCATCAGCATTGATCACTGTATCAAGCAACGTATTTTCATTCGCAGAGGAGGCATCAGCCTCAAGCACTTCCTCAACAGGAATATTCTCATTGGTAATAGAGGCATCAGCTTGGATAACTGCATCCATTGACATATTTTCATTTACCGAGGAGGCATCAGTCTCAGGTATCTTTTTAACATGAGCATTCTCATTGGTAATGATGGCATGAGTCTGGATCACTGCATCAACAGAAATATTTTCATTCGTAGCTAACGTACCTGCTTTGATCACTGTATCCACATGTGTGCTTTCATTGGTAATAGGGGCATTAGTCTGGATCACTGCATCAAATGGCGTATTTTCATTCGTAGAGGAGGCATCAGCCTGAAGTAAATTTTTAACAGAAATATTCTCATTGGTAATATGGGTATCAGTCTGGGTCATTGCATCAACAGAAGCATTTTCATTCGTAGAGAACACACCAGCTTCAATCACTGTATCCACATGTGTGCTTTCATTGGTAATAGGGGCATTAGTCTGGATCACTGCATCAAATGGCGTATTTTCATTCGTAGAGGAGGCATCAGCCTGAAGTACATTTTTAACAGAAATATTCTCATTGGTAATATGGGTATCAGTCTGGGTCATTGCATCAACAGAAGTATTTCCAGTCGCAGAGAAAGCACCAGCTTTGATCATTGTATCAATGGGAGTCTTTTCATTCGTAATGGGAGCATCCGTCTGAATCACTGCATCAATCAGTGTATTTTCATTCGCAGAGGAGACATCAGTCTCAAGCACTTTATTAGCGGTAATACTCTCATGGGTAATAGGGATATCAGTCTGGATCACTGTATCAACATATATATTTTCATTCGCAGAGGAGGCATCAGCTTTGATCACTGTATCAAGCAATATGTTTTCATTGATAATGAAGGCATCATCAATGGGATTAAGGGCGAGATTACTGGTAACCATACAAGTAGGTTTTTTGGATTCAATCTGGGAGGGTCATTCTATTAATTACAATCAGATAGATCATATTACACCATACCATACCATAGTCTACCACAGCATAGCCTACCATATCATACTATGTCCTAGCATACATAATCGCTAGCAAACACGTACTCTCACACATACCTGTTTTGACATATTCCCTATACTAGATGGTGTATGAAAATATGGGGATTTATGTAAAGGCTGGACTGTATTTTCAAGATAGAAAGAACCCATCGGCGCACCCACTGTATGTATGTCAGCATGCCATATATCGTTACTATAATATAATATAATATAGTATAGTATACTTTCATAGCTATCTCAACTATATTCTAAAGATCAAAAACTCATCGGCATGTCTATACGCCAATAAATAAGAGGATAAGAGTCACGTGATGCAAGGTAATGACTAATCAATGTGAATAGTTTGATATATATTGACATACATTAACCAGGTGTACATACAGTAGTCGGAGAACACGTGCTTGTGGATGAAGTGCCAAGTTCCATCCAATGATTTGACCTCGTGGTGTATTTTACCAACGTACTTGAATTTGTGGAGGAAGTGTAAGTTAGTTTTAATCTAAAAACCGTATTTAAATATTCATTGGTTGAGCTGGCTTCTTCTGCATGATTTTATATTGGCCAATTATAGTTTAAAGCCACCAAATTGTCAAGTTGTGCAATCAAATTACTGATTGAATAAAGAAAATCGTAATTCTCCAATCAAAACGTTATCAAATAAAACAATCAACCCTATCCGTGGACTAGATATAATATGCATATACGGCCAATCACACCTTGATAATATCGATATCAAATTCCCTCTTGAAATTGGTTTCTTCAATTGTAATACTCATGTGTACCTTGGTGTCAGAGGACCCTGTGATTGGATAATAAATATTAAATTATATTCTGATTGATCTGTTAGACGGGCCTCGCGATAATAACATATATTCGTAATAGTAAAAGAACTATACATACATACAGTACTAATCAACTAATTAAGAAGCGAGATAATAATTGGAGGGGTTTACATCAGGATTGTACACGACTCATCCCATTTGATTACGAATACTTTTACAATCACAGGTATATAT
>NAOQ01000222.1:34102-51902 GCA_002751075.1 Ichthyophonus hoferi | reverse complement strand
ACTTAACTAACTAACAGGTATATATATATATATATATATATATATATATATATTTATACGTACGTGGTACCTCCATTGAGTATAGCATAACATAAGGAGTAGATCTGGGTATCAGGTTCCCTACTACCTCCCGATGAACAGTCCTACGTACCGACCGCCGTCTCTTGGCCGTTGTCATCATTTCCTTTAACTCCTGACCACTGCAGAGAAAAAATTAATTGTAAATTATAATTATGAATCGTACTGTGGATCATTAGATCATATCTTATAATATCCTGCGTTATATAACCTATACCTTACTTATACCCTTATACTCTATATCCTATATCGTACATACTCTATTCTATTCTATCCCCTATATAATATAGTGTATACCTGATCTCAGTCAGTCCCTCTATGTACTGGTGTACTTTAAATTCAACCCTAAAAATCGCGTGGGTATTTTCTGTTAGAACAGAAGTGGATGGAGGAGATATCATTTTGATTGGCCCGCTGGTATCTGGGAAGTTAAATATGATATTGGGTTGGCCATCACTGACGATGACGATCTATAAAAGGAAATTTTAAAATGAGACAAGCTCGTTGTTAGTAGACGTGAATGGCAATGATTATAATATGATGTATATAGATAATGCCTTTACTTTTACAGGATAATCACTTCTAATATTATAAGTATTGCTCTCAAAATGGTATATATAAGCCAATAATTTTGCATAAGTTACACTATATACAATCCAATGCTTATATACCTATAAATAATGATTTAGGCTAGGATGGGCCAGGCAAACATTTAAAAATAAGTACTCCAAAGATCCAAGTCTTTCATGTAAGTGATACATATATCGTAAAGTACAATTAATATAATATATTCTTCATATACAGTAACTAATGAAACCTGTGTGCAACTACGATTTTCTTCTTGTTCGAATTTATATAACGTAACTCTTACTAAAAACTATATATGCAGAAACAAGTCATCTCAGTCCACACAATATACCAACACCCACCTACCCACACATGAAAAAGGTTGTACAAAAATACAAATACATGATGTAAAATCAAACACCTACCCCTAAGATTTGTAGACGAGGGTCGGTCCGCTCGTAAGTCATCTTGGCTTGATGTTGGCCCATGTTATATATTATAACTATATAACTATAATACCTTGTTTGAATGCAGTTGTTTATAGGTTTGTATATGTTTTTTAGGCATATGATTATATATTTGTGTGCGTTTAGCTGCACATGAGTAGTTAATATAGAGCCAACTGAAATACATTGCCAGTGATTAATGAAAAAGCATATTTTAGTTTGTTTGAAGGCTAACAAAAGCATCGGTAATTATAATCGAAATCTATAAATATAAATATATCATGTGCTGGATTGTTAGTGCAATTACTACATTCAATTGTAATTTATATCTCGGCGATAATCTCATTTTGCGGGGTGGAGATAAATGGGTAATTAAATTAATTAATTAATCTAATTTATCTGAGTGATGTAAGATTAATTTTGAAATGGTAGTGACCTTATTCTCTATAAAATTGCGACATTTTCAATTTTTAAATTGCAATTATTGTCAAGAAAAAGAAGAAAAACTGCGGTTTATTAATATATATGGATGAAGTTGTTGTATTAGCTTATTGTAGAAAAATGTGAGTAATTAACTACTTGCAATTTTTTAAATTATATAATTGTTGCACATTTCACAGCCCACTTTGTATATGGAATATTCTAGAATAACTAACTAAGCTAAGTGTAGCAGCGTTATCCCAATGGACGATGAGCAACTGATATTCAATCCAATTAAATGATCTAAACATTTATAACCATGAGGCCAATCATAATGAGAGGCGATAATAATTTTCTAAATTTTAAATACATATCAACTCAACTACAGCACTTATCATTCTGTAATGGTAAAAAATTTCCGCTGAATGGGTTTACAGTGCACTGTAAATATCAGGATATCTATACAATTTTTGCACTATTTAACATAACTTGGTAATATTAATATTAGTTTGATCATTTCAGCTCTAACTTCAGTTTTTGAAATACAAAAAATTGTATTTGTGGTGCAAGTTTTAATATACATATATACCGCAGTCCATATTAGGACTCATTTAGTATATTTGCAATTTAACTAAGGTAATTGGAGTGTAAGTATGAGAATATATAGCACCAAAAGGGATCTCCATAATATTGAGATATTAATAGGCTATTAGGTGGTAGATGAGATGAGCTAAAATCCGAGTGGCGGGACAATGTTCTTGTGTGGCATTGGGTCACTGGATTAAGATAACGGGATATATAAAAATATATTTACTTAGATAAAATAAAATTCATTGAAACTAATCTAATCTAATCCAATATGATAAAACATGTGAATACTAAGCAAGTAGGTGCCCGCCGAAACTCTGGTCAATATTGAAGCTAGTAGTACAGCACATACCTAAAATATTTGCCAATGCTATATTACATTATATTATGGAGGTTATACTGCATTTTATTATTGAATGCTATATTATCTTACATTATTGACAGTGTTACTATATAACATTATATTATTAGCAGTGTTACATTACCAATAGATATGTTGCGATAGTCAATATAATATACCTATACTTATGACAGCATCTGTTATAAAGATAGACAAGGAAATAATATTATTAACGAGTTTGTTAGTTGGTAACCGGAAGAGATTTGTGTATTTCATATTCTATATAATTGTACATCAGCCCAGCTGATTGCAGCCATGATGCATTTACATACATAATGATACACTAACATACTACGGATTGTTACAAGAGCGTTAACTCCGAATAAACACGTAGTTCAAATTGGTTGGTCGATACATAGGTTGCAAGCAGTTACATTAGTAAATTAGCTAATGAGCATTTTCAAATAAGGACACGGTAGTATAAGGTTATCGAAAGAGGGTCAAGACATTCCTTGTGGGTCTCTCTGATCTTTCTAAAATGTATTAGCCAATAAGAATATTTATCAATAACTTAGTAAAAAAAAGTTGGCCATTCCATTAGCCCACAGAATAATTTTATGATAGGAACGGACAGCTAAGAAGACACTTACTTTATAAGTATCAACCAATGAGTTATTTATTCAGTGAGTTATTGAGTTATCGATTGATTTATTTTCAGCACAAACCTAGTATTTATCTGGTAAAACATAAAAAACAACCCGACAAAACTCTTGAAATAGACTATGGGGAAAATGAAATAAAGATGGTACCTAAATTTTAGTAGTACCAATGTATAAATGATCTAGCATTACAATATAATTAGGGAGTGTGTCCAATGTAGGCGCCAATTTATTTTAATAATAGCGCTCATAAGCGTGCCTTTCATTAAAGATACAAGAATTAAATATAAATAAACAGTTTAAGGTAGATGGGAGGTGGGGAAGGTGGGTATATATATGTAGCAGTATGCATGTACGAGCATGGATAGGTAAAGATGTTGTTATGTATATAGTCTGTGTTGGTCTATACCATTGCTGGAATGGACCTACAACACAAGAAAAACTGGAAGGGAAGATAACCACAGTCCACTTCTCATATAAACAAAAGCGATCTACCGCAGTAGTGCCACCACATTATATCATAAGATACTTAATATTTAAGCTATATAAACAAATTGCATAGTTAAAAAAGATTTACTTTTATAAACATGCAAAAAATAAGAATGGCCTACCATATCACGTTGTGTGATTTTACACTTAAATTACACAGGAATATTTTATTCTGTCATTGTCAAGTAAAAAAAATATTATTTCTTACACTTATTTTGATAGCCTGTATCAAAAATAAGACCAAAGATTAATAGCAACTGTTATTTTATTCGTCAGAATATGAAAACAATAAAAAGCTGTTGTATAGATAATAGCCACTAAAGAAATAATAGAACTAAACAGATATGTATTAACATTATTATGTATTCGGAAATCGCGTTTTATAGTTTAGTATAAACCTTTTGTTTTGTAACATCAAAAACCAGTCAATAGAATTTGGGAAGGATGATTGGCTACCATTTTAATAGTTAATAGGAGGTAGTTCATACTGAATACCGAAAGATATTACTGTCATATTTTTATTCGGGTTTTGTTGTTTACATCCAATAATGTTTAGTATTTTAAACATGAAAAACCACGTCAGTGTTTTATACTTGCTCTTTCCAATACGAATTGAATAACTTTTCTACGTTGTATATGTAAATAATACAGGTCTATGGGCCTATGGGGTGAAGGTACATAGGTAATAAATAATACAGTGGTGAGTAAAGAGAATAAAATGGGGTATATTATCTATAGCTATAAAGAAAAAAATTGTATGAGCATATATGTGAGAAGATTGTTTCCCGAGTGTAGGTATAGGTGATTGTGCAGCAGACGACAAATATTTCAACTCCAAATGAGCCAGCAATCAGTAAAATGATTGGCCGATCAATGCTAGACATTCCAAACCAGGGTTGATAGTAAGTGCTTCCTGATTAATAAAAGGAGGTTACCTCGGTATAAATTGCCACGATTGAGACAAAGAATATGAATAGAGTACTAGTATGAGTACATATTTTAAGTAATTATTAATAATACCTTTGCATTAAAGTTACACTAAAATGCTATCTACTTATAAAGGGGATAACATGAACATAGCAGTATAGGTATTTCCGTATAACCCCATATAGGCATATACTTTACCCATGTTGTTGTACACGATACACTTGACTAGCTAAGTATATGCTTCCAATATAATAAAATATCAGAAAATCTACAGATCGGAAACACTTGTAAAAACTGTACATCTATTTGACTCAGTCTATATCAAACTCTACTACTAACGAATTGAGATGGGTATATGTAACAGAACGAAACCATCACTTTATTATGTGCGCTATCCTGAGGAGGTTGTCTTGGTTTTACATGTTGGCCTTCTTGACATTTTTAGGCTTAACAGCGGCACTAGTGCCCTCCAGCCAGTCAGAGTTAGGCTTGGTCACGGTACCTTGCTCAGGGGCCACGACACGGGTGCGCTTAACCTGTAAGAGTGGATATTTCAATATATTTTAACCTTGGCTGACTTAGGTACTTAGACAAATAATAATCAAATTAACTAGGACATCATATTGGAATTAATTACGGGTAACCAAAAAGAAAAGAATAAAGGAAAAGGTAAAAAACCATGAGAACCACTAAAATCGAAGAATTAAATCACAGTGCCTGTGATTGCTAGCCATTGATTGGTTTAGTTAATAATAAAAAGTCAAAAGAGGGAGGGTAGAGTCGTTTTAAATAGAGAACAGTGACTAAAGCTATAAAATAAACAGAAGAACGGTACAGTATAGGAAACACAAAGGCAGTTAAGTACTATTGCAACCATGTACAATTACCACAGGAATACCCAGATTTCAAGTTATATATATACAGTAGCACACCGATAGAAATATCACGCCCCAATACCTCGAGTCAACTATACGGTAAGTAGTAGTATAAATGTATTCAATAATCGCCTATGTATATCGTATACATGCATAATATCTAACATATAAAGTCATATAATGTTCTACAATTTGTAGTTAGCCTAATTACATTTAGAAAGCCCCCAAGTTCACTAATACGCCATCACTTTTTATGTATCAACACATATAAGCCAAGTGTGTTATGGTTAAGTGTCAAAGCTGTGATTATCGCCGTACATACATTTACTATATACTATAACACATTCCCCTCCTCCCTTATATATGCAGTTAAAAAGGTTGGAGTGATAACTCTATTCATTTTAATCTATCTCACTAGTAAATGCAATTGGTAATTGCAATAAAACTCCTTGTGCCAACAAAATATTCAATGTACTTATATGATACTTAAAGGACAAATAGTGGAAAAAAGAACAATTAAGTAGGTATGTATGTATTGATATGTATAATGTAGATGGGTAAATGTAGCGTGCACTTGCCCTATTAGTAATTGAGCGGTATACTATCTAAACGTGTTGGTACATGTGTTGCAACAGTATTATATTACCGATTGAGAGCATCAGAATGAATTCAATAGATAATACAATCCGTTGATTATTTTGACATTCCCCCTATCACCTTAGCAAACCAAATAACTACGCAGTACAATACAACAAAAAATATAAACAAACCTTAATGTTCTTAGGGGTCATGGCGTTTCTGACACCGAGAGTGAAAACAATAACAGTGAGAACTGCAAAGATGAGAAGGGCAGCATTGTGGAGCTCAGCATAGGTCTGAGACTCGTAGAAGTTGGCAGTGCCGTTGAAGATAGCGTGACGGAAATGCACCCCAGACTGTATGTATGTGGAGGAGGGGGAGAGAGAGTCATTGAGTGAAAGAATGAGCTAGTACTGGGTTGATATGATATTTGTATAGATGGTGTAGTGGTAGTGTATATGGTATGGTAGGACTACTATAGATAGGAGGTAGGTTGCGTTACAATAATTTATTGATATGTCTAGTGCTGCTTGGACTATTTGGTGCATTTGGTTAGATCATGTGCGTGAGGGTAAATAAGGCTTGTTAGCATTGGCTAATAATCATGTTACATTACAATAATCATAGCCAATAGGAAGTGGAAAAGCTGACCAACCACAATCTGATCATCAGTCTGAATGGTCGAAAATCATGCCTCTATTGTACATAAGTTACCAAAGATTTTCTTTATAAAATAGAGGCTACGATACTACCTACCACTCACAAGTGATAATATAATATCAGACCAATAAATTAATCGGTTCTCAACAGTGGTTGGTTTTAAAATAACAATAAGGGAATATTTGCAACTACTAGTTTATAATAATATATCACACCATATAATATAATTAGACTAATAGTGTAAATACGTTATAGCTATATAGTTTTAACAAAGCCCCAGGTATATGCCAACACATTTATGTGTACTAAAGGCATTATATAACATTCTCCTACCCACCTTCATGTCGGCATAGTTAACCAGCACAGTCAGGCCATACTCGCGGTTCTCAAAGCTCTCATGGGGCTTGAAGGTATAGTCAAGACTCAGCACTTCACCAGGGGCTATTTTTTTACCGTATCCAATCGTAGTGAACTGTCGAGGGAGAGAAACGAATAATATTAAGAATAATGTTTTGATTATAGATATATGAATTGATGGACTGGTAGAAAATACACTTTTTATTTGATTATTTTCTTTCTTATCTTATTTTAATATCGCGTTAAAAAATTTAAACACTATTTTTCATTCATACTACACTTTTATGCACCTGTATGCATGTATGTATTCTCCGTCTCCAATCTACCTATACATATATGCTTCATCAAGGCTAACCACACAATTAGATCAACTTATACTAATGGACTATCATATTGTCTGTCTCATTTGATATAGGGTACATTAGTGTTAATGTTATTGTAAAGTAGACTAAATATAATGGTACTATAACAATGATACCTACCATGTATCTCAGTACAACAATACAATTTCATATATACAGAAAGACCATAATATATTATAATGCATTCCTTTCATTGACCTAGTATAGATAGTACATTTGTTATTTACATCCTTTCATTTTATTGGTTATTAATCATTCATCCGTTAGTCCAATCACCTTCTGTTATTGTTCTCAGACGTCAATGACTGACAACAATCAGAGGCATTAAATAATAAATAATCCATCCTACCTTGTTATATATAACATATCGGTAATATACGAGAAATAAACGATGCATAGGTAGATATACAGTGTGGTCGGTACAAATCATGTAGATGTTACGTACTTTTAAATCAACATAAACTAATATATACATACATACAAAGATATAATGAGATGGATGTGGGGCTAGAGGAGCAAGGAATAGGTTTGTCTTTTTGGAAATAAAGCATATTACTGATATTAATATCATACCCAAAGGTGTATTCGATATCTTATAAGGTGGAAAAGATTGAAATAGAAAGGTATATAATATCACCCAGGTAAAGTACGCCTAATGGAAAACCAGAAGGGTCGACTATAACCAACCAATAAGAGAAAACTATTGTTATTCTAAAACAGTGTGCATATATATTTATTGTAAAAAAATGTTATGATAAGGTTTACAGTTGAATGCTGCTTAAATTGAATTGACTGAAACAGAAACATGCAAGGTTGTGATACAATGCCATATAACAACAGTAAATAGAAAAGGATAATATAGTATACTATATTATATACTACAAAATACCATGAATTGAGCCAGCTTCACAAGCCCAAGTATAAAAGATGCCATGGGAACTGTGAGTATATAAATACCAATAACAGGGCTCAAAATAATAACCCACACATCTCTCAGTCATTGTTGTTACTTCACATACATATATATATATATATATATAAGGAAAGGAGAAATAATTACATTGATCAGACGGAAATCCCATTGTTGGGGGTAGCGGATGGAAGCCTCAATGCTCTCAATCATCAAGTCTGACTTACCAGTGTTACGGAATCCAGTGAGAATATACTGCAACTCACCAGCTATGAACTCTGTGCTGTTACCAGTTTTGGTAAACACAAGATGGTGCTCAAGATCGGGGTTCTTCCTTAACTGTAAAAATAGAAGAAAAAGATAACAGGTAAAGTTAGTGTCATTGGCAAAGTGGTAGCTATATAGGAAATAAACCAAATCTAAGAAGCAATAAAAACTTGATCGTACATAATTGGTCTGGTATACTATAATATATAAATACCCAAGTATTGTGTAAACAATGCCTGTTCTCACTGGACATAAGCACCAATCCTATTGGTATTGGTTATATATCACACTATTAGTTCATGTAATCAATATAAGCACTAAAATATTCAAATAAGAAGAACTGAACAACGTAGTTAATAGCATAAATCATAGTTACACCAATAAAAAGAGCAATAATAAATTATTGAAGTGCTGTTGCCTTTTTTGGCTAACGCATTATCAAATCAAAGTTTCTTCATCACACCTACCCAGTGAGTATGTGCAAGTTATATATAGCCCAAATAGGTATTGTCTAAAGTCTATATAGTATATTATAATAGGCTCAAAATGAAAGAACATTCAGAATTAGGTGCACAAACCGAAACATGTAATAAGCGATAATATATATAGTATATAGATAGTGTTTCATGTCTGACATCAATGCGTGTTAACCAGCCAAGTAACACCCGATTTTCTAATTAGAGTAGTATAAATAAGAATAAAAGTAATAATGTGAAACCACGATATGTATATGCATGTTGCTTAATGATAATAACAGTATATAAGGGGACAGGGTCGACCTGATAGACTGACTTCCAAAAAAACATAGTTTCAATATAGCAAGAAAGGAAAGAAAATAATTTTGCAATCGAGTGAATTTATCAAAATGAATTTCTTGTTTAAATAGGAGATTATATGTTAGCAAGATAGTATGACGCAAAAATACAGCATTGAAATCAAAAGCATAAACATAAAATGGATACCGATACTGCTATAAATAGACTGAAGTTTTTCAACTCAAAACATAAAGAGAAAATACCTAAATGGGAAAAGCTCACAAAATAAAAATGAAAAAAATCAAACAAGAGATACAAGTCCCAAACATAGTCATAGACATCAAAGCACGTACAGAATCACCGGCATAGACACCCTCCTCAAAGGTAACAACCTCCTCGGCGTCAGCAGTGGAGTCCTGGCTTTCTTCAATGGGTTCACCATTCACTTTATCAATAACAATATCTTCTTGAGCATTGACCAACCCTGTTGAAAGAAGTTTGTATTAAGGATATTATAATATTATAGTATCATATAGTGGCTTGAAAGCACATGAGTACCTTTAAATTAGGGATATCATTGCAAGGCAATGTTTCTGCGAGTGCCAAATTATTTTTAGAAGAAAACAAAAAGTGTTTAATTGTTATCCGGCCAAATCAAAGTGATAAGTCAGGGTTCAAGTTTTTACAATAATAAATAAACAAAAAAATCATCTTGGAGCTAAAAACCTTCCAAGCGTCAAAAAATCTATTAATTTTGATGCAACAATACTACAAATATAAAGTAGTTTGTACCTCGAAAAGACTTATTTGGTTTGAATTTAAGTCTACAAGCCATAACCCAGATATTATTAGTAAAGCAACATGTTAAAAATAAAAATAAGCCTTCAGAAGAAAGGAACCTCTACATTAGGAAAAAAGCCAACTTAGCAAGCGGTCAACTGAATAAATAAAATGGTATGTTATGAATGAGTAACCAGTATCCAAAACAGGAATGTCTCACTACATGTTCCATGTTCCAATCATTCTTTCTAGCTTCTATTAATGTCATGTAGAACCATAATTTTATTTATTTCAGTACATCATAATCCTAGGACATTACGTCTGAGTACCACAACAACAACAACATTAACCAATTTCTTACTTTTTATTTATCTGCAGTTGTTAGGAAGACTTCTGGGAATATATTAAGAAATGTCAAAAAATAACAGTATCTTCATAGTTACCTGCGATAGAGGCAGCGGCCAGAAGCAAAAGAGAAAGACTCTGGCTAAATTTCATGTTAACGTTAAAGGCCTTCAAAAACTAATAAGAATAAACTAGGACAATACTAAATAGAAAATTAATTTGGGAACATGTTTTAATGCGTTTAGTGTTTAACTAAATTAGTACTTTAAAAACGGACATTAGATAGTATAAACCAATGAAATAACACCTTTATGAGGCGTCGCTACGCTAGTTGTCCGAAATTGTAGTATATAGTTATATATTTTGTTTATAGACCAATCCTTTCCGTTTTTAATAAAATAGTAACCACGCCAAAGCAGTTAAATTTCCTAGCGCGATTGGGATTGGTTGTTTTATCTTGTATATAGTTTTAACCAACAAAATAAAACTATGATGAATTTAAAAATATCTTTTTGTTTATACCAAACATAAATTACGGTATTTTTTTTAAAAAAAAGACTAATATATTCGTATGCAATCATGCAAAGCTATGTCATTGTACGTGAAAGTAATTAAATCTAAGAAGAAAGAGTTTCAACGCTTCCAGTATCTTTATACGTCGTAGTAGCTATACCTTAGCAGAAAGTACCTGATCTCAAATCTATTTATGATCAATATTTATTTATAGAATATTAAATTTTAATTTTTAATTCATAGTAATTTATATTACTGTAAGGAATAGAATATATAATTATATTTATAACTTTAGTACTGCGGTGGGGGTCCACGCGCGTATGCCATGCGCTGTAACCGTTTTTATATTGTTAAGACAATATAATATAGTAGTGGTATAGTAGAATGAAATTCGTTGTGCAACTTCGGTAGTGGCAATACAATATTACTTTGGGCAACCATAGGGAAATAAAAAGTGGTGTAAACGTTTTGCGTTTTTTGTTGACATAATGCTGCCATGTTGGAAAATCAATAGAGACAAGGACTTCCCTGTGACTTATATCGATTTAGAATTGAGGGAATACTGGATTAAGGAGTGCATTTAACGTGTCCCTTTGCATACTTGGAGTACAGATGTGCAAAGACATAACTTTATTATTATCCATTTAAGGGTTTCTGTCAAGTCAACATGAGTTATAGGACGTTGGAATAATCTATTGAAGAGATAGAAACTTTTGTCAAGCTGGAGTCCAAGAAAGAAAATGGGAATCGGTAGAATTCAAGAGAAGAACACCAGTACTGACCAAGTATAGGCTAGTTCAAGAGTGAATCAGCTTTTTGTGATATGTGCCAGGGAACACAACAAGTCAGTGCCCTCTCACACCGACGTTAAACCAGCTCAAAATTGGTACCCACTACTAATCGTCATAAGGAAATAAACCTCTCGGAGTGGCAAGAAATCAGAAAGGCTGTTAAGATAAGCAGCAACTAACCCAGCAATTAGCAAGCAAAAAGACTGGCAAGTACCATCACTACAAGAAGGGAAAGTATCCTACAATGCTGCCTGCACAACTGAGGATGTTACTTCATATGTAGCTACAGCCTATGTAAATGAGGAAGAGTAGAAGGAGAAAATTCAAATGCAAACTTTGTACTGGTCAGTGAGTGGGTCATCAAGAAAGACATCTTGATTTTGATAAAAAATAAGAATATTTAACTATTTAATTAATTTAGATATTTCTATATATAGCTATGATTATTTATTATTATTAGCAATTATTACATGTGTTCTGGAAAAATAGCCAATGTAATCTACAATCTATTGGTGTTAATTGGTAACCCAAGATGATCAAATTTTAACCGGCCAATAGTAGAGGCTCAGTGACTATACAGGGGTGTAAAGGGGTTTCCGAGCTTTAACGACAGTTCTCAAGCATTAACAATAGAATTAATGATATGGGCATTAGCTAAAAAGCCATCCAAATAAGGACATATACGTTAACCCAATTGAAGAATTGATGCCAAGTTGTGATAAAGCCATTCTTGTGGGCCTTACTGGTCTCATGTAAACTACCTTAGCCAATAAGGATATATTTGGACCAAAATACGAAACATAGACAGAGACACGAGTGTGCCTGTGACCTATATTCGTTTATAAGAAGAAAGAATACCAAATTAAAGGACATTTTAACGTGTCCTTTCGCATACACAGAGTACAGATATGTTGAGATATACTTTTAATATTAAAAAAATCAGCAGGATTTGTCTTAGGCATCCTGCCTAAGCAATGTGCTATCTGAACTCAAAACATGATTGAAATGGCTTATTACTATTTGCGAGATCTCTGCCATTGACTGGTTCAATTTTGATTAATCATCTTGAATTGCCATTTAACACCAATAGATTACATTAGCTATTTTTCCAGACTGCAGATGTAATAATAGTTGCTAATACTAGTAAATGATTATTATAACTAATAAAGAAATACCTAAATTAATTAAATATTTCTGTTTTAACACTCCCCCTTGGCCTAGGCAGATTATTTCGCTTAGGGCATAAAAAATATGAAAAATGAATATGAAAAGAATCTTAACATGATGACATTCAGAGGTTACTGTGGCATGACACCCAATGTGAAAAAAAAAAAGGAAGACAGTTCACCAACCTGCATGTTAAATGCTCCTGCTCGCTTTGGCTTTGGCTCCAGCTTTGGCTCTGGCTCTGGCTCTGGCTCTGGCTCTTGTCTCTGGCTCTGGCTTTGTTATAGGCCCTGGCTATGGCTCTATGGCAGGCTCTGGCATCTGGCGTTCGGCGGCTGGCAGTTGAGTTGATGTGTGGGTGTTGCCTGGTTGTTTTGTTTATTGCTTTGGCGTCAATTTGAAGCGGGAAGTTTTAATAATTTAAATATAGATTTGAAGACAGTTTGTAGGTATAATAAAAATTAAATCTCCACATGTAGAGGTCAGTGGATGGATAAAGGGTTGAGCTTTAATGTTCTTGACATTCGTAAATTGTTTACTTAATAGAATTATTAGGCTTTGTGACCATGGTAAACGATCTAAGCTTTCTTTGCTATCATGTTGGGAATAGTAAGTAGAGAAAGACATTAGCGTGCCTGTAACCTATAATCATTTATACAAAGAAATAATATGGACTTGAGACATTTTGACGTGTCCCTTTGCATACGCAGAGTACAGATATGCTAAAATATATTTTTAATATGAAACAGGTCAGCAGGGCTTGTTTTAGGCGGGATGTCTAAGCAATGAGCTATATGAGCTTAAAACATTTGATCTGAAGTGGCTTATTATCGTGTCCTGTCCTTATTTAGATGGTTTGTTAGCTCATTCACTAATGGAAATGTTTACATACTATGCATCGACACATCAGTTTTCCTGGTAACTAACATTAGACCAATCATTCCATGATCTGCTTCTTATCAGAATTTTGGCCAAACTACATGTTCATTCGGAGTTAACGATTTTGTAACAAATATTATAAGATCGGACAATTCTGGTGGGTCTCAGTGACCTTCCGTGAATTATACTAGCCAGTGGAAATCTTTGCAATCAGTCCCATTTACAATAATGAATACAGCTATATGGGTGTTAACCATACTTAACACTTAAAATAAACAAAGCTCAGAAAAGTATAAAAGGGAACGGAAACAACCAATAAAGCCCCCTCACAAATACGAAACTACTCGTAACCTGCTCACACATACGCGGCGCTCCTGCCGTCAAATACAAGGCCACTCGTAACACACAAAACTTTACATTTATTATTTGATTAAATAATCAATATCTTAATATATATTTTTACAGTCATCGCATTTTCATTGTAATGCCTAGTTCACCATTAGCACTTGAGTACAATAATCAGTGTCCGGATTTCTCGCCCGTCCAGGAGTCAGAGAACTGGTTGCTAACATTAAATAGTGATAATGGTTATTATTTACACTATAATATAACACCCCTTACTGATCAGTCTCATTGTGCAATATCCACATTAGCACCTAAGCGAATCAAAGCGTTGATACTATCTGAAATAGAACAGAGGTACAATTACTAGAGCCAGTTGCCCAGAGAATTGGTATACACGCCTTTTATAGAACCTGTACCACCTACTACTTCAATTGAGTCTTAAGGGCAGATCAGATCAATTAACTATTACTACCGCTGACCTAGTGAAATTAATTATTACACGACATTGAGTTGGAGATCCCGAAGACTATGGACAAGTCACTAAACTACCACAGATTGCTATACTAAGTATAGTTGTCAAAAAAAATACCGTGTAAACAATCGCCAATGTAAGAGTTTTTTATAAACCATTCAGTTTGACACCACCTAGTTAAGGATAGATCAACATTTAATGCCAAGCTTTAGTTTGGCTCTTCCAGTTTTTACACCATCAGTTAGAGCTTTAGAGGTCATGCCATCGGTTGGATTGCCATCTTTTTCTCTATTGATTCATATAAATGAAGTTGTAAATAATGGTAAATTTCAAAACTGTTGATGAAATATTTTATATGTTCCTGGATGTACACAGTAAAAAATGGTCAACTAGAGAGTTGTCTTACATGCTATATTGCATGGTTCCCTATACTGACACTGTCATCCACTCTAAACACAGTTCATTACTCCGTATAATGACAGCTATCCGGAATTTTAGTGTATACCTAATATACCTAATTTTCAATCAATCATAAAGGCGTTTTTATAATTATTTAAGGCAAGTTGTTCATTTTCGGTAGTAACTTTGCAATCGCCGAATTTACCCTTATTGGTTCTAATCGCTATTCCATAATTTTTATTGTAAAGTATAATTATACTGTTTTATTATTTACTATATATACATATATACACCTTTACGGTTAAGCAACCACATTCGACAAATTTAAAATTAGTATAGTTTACCAGCTATTAAACTTAGACCAAAACTCAAAAAGTGTCAGTTTTCATTTGTCTTAATATTACAATGCTTAGCATTAAAATGTAGGTTTCATTATCATTTTACTTGTTAAGAATATTATAATTCACAAGTACATAAAAATTTCAAGGATGCACACATTTGATTTCCATACATATTACTCTCATCTTTTAAATCATCAAAGCTTCATTTATATTTACAACTTCTACGCATTTATTAAAAGTCCGTTTACATTCTTTCATCTATAGACAGTTTTGACTGTACTGCAACTACAGTGCATGCCATAATGACTGACTGTTTAAGGATATATATATATATATATATATATATATGATCAGTCTGATGTCTTGGGACTTGCTGTTAGCTGGCAGGAATGAGGTCATTATTACTAAGATACAAACCTAATTATACATATGCTCAGGAAAATACATGGGCCATGCTCAAGCCAAACTGTAATTGTATCGACATTTTTCATGCCAAAGACATTATCAATAATTAGCCCATTGTACAGAGTCACTCGGCCTTTCATATCGAGAGTAAAGGTGAAGAGAGCATAGAAGCATTCAACGTGACAAAGGTAAATGAACCGGATTGGAAGAAAGGCAAAGTTTCAACTTAGGTCACATTTATAATACATATATCAATCTCATGTTGTTGACATAGATATATATACCTATATAGTCTTTGATTGGTGGTAGGCGATTAGCGCAAGTTATCCTATGATTTGATTCAATTATCGACCTTGTAACACCAAGCACCAAGCTCCAAACCAAAAGGAAACATTGATTGTTCTCAAAGAATCTCTATCAAACCTAACTAAGATGGAGCGTCTTTTCTGTCTTTAATAGCATGCATCTAGGGCAAAGGTGACCAAGGTCATTTAATTTTTAGGATCACACTGATCCCTTTTTATAGCTATATAATATTTAAAACCACAGCAGCACAACCAGGCACCGCTTAAGAATAGTATCTATATACAATCTACAATATAATATAAACTATTTGTATATAATGGGCATCAAATGTATTTATTGGACGTGCGCGTGTACGATGACATGCACATCACTACATACATACACCCATAATGTTGACAAGTTCTTTATACCTCGGGTTGCACATTTCTACTTCCACTGCATGTTCAGCTGTTTAGCTTTGGCCATGTAGCCGGTTATGATGGTGACTATAATCATAGCTACAGGTACAAACGGCAGTCAGTAATTTACACAGACAGCCCATACCGCATATAATACAATATACTATACAACATATATGTATGTGTTGTGTTTTTGTTTTATCTTACAGTAACGTATAGTCAATATATCAATTCTAACTGTGTATATTCCGAATCCTGGCACGATCTTGTTGTCTTATATTATATTATTTGGTATGTTAGTGCATGCACTGGTGTGTATATGTATATGTATCCGGAACAGCAGTATCATATTTTCATAAAACATTGAGGGAGAAAGTATAGAACAGCACAGTGGAAGATAAGAAAGAAATATTGACGTTATATTCCATGTATTACTTTCTAAGAATGGATACAAATATAATTGTTACTTATCGTCTAGGTATTACGATGCATTGAAAATTAATCTGAGATAATGATTAATAAAGAGTATACCCTTTTATCATCAAAATATTCAATAAAAACCAAAAACAAAGACGATAATTTTTTTGAGCTTTAAAAAGATATAATTAAGCTAATAATTAATATAAATTAAAATTAATCACAACTCTAAACTTATGTCACACCGTACTAAAGCCCAACAACATCGAGTGATCAATTTTGAAGATAAAAAGGTATAGTAGTTTTAGTCAAGCACAAAGACACTGGAAGCAATGATGGAAGCAATGATAATAGAAAGATGCACAGGTCATCTAGGTACGAGCATACACAGAGAAGATAAATGTAATGAGAGGATAGAGAGAAGAATCATAAAAAGCAAAGGATTATGTGTTTGAAAGATCTGCCACTTACCAGAGACAGTGATGAAAAGCACTGGCTTGTTGAAATCTTCATTTAGAATATCAAAGTTTCCAGAAGGAATGATCCTAGTACAAAACAATTCCAACCCATGGGAAAACACCAGTCCGTGGGATTCTAGATGGGTAGGCGCCGTTACAATTTCTTGAATGCGGTGAAGCTGTCGATATATGTCGTAGATAGAGTCGTTAGATGCTTATTACATATATCCAAACATCACAGTAATGGACTGCCCTATTTTATTATCGAGTGCATTGGAAGTACGATCAGAAAACCAGCTGGAAAAAATTAGGTGCAACCAAAAAAAAAAAAAAAAAAAAAAAAATAAAAAAAAACTTTCGTAAGTTTAATATAGGACTAAATTAATTTAAAGGTACAAAGTAATTTAAAATTAAAACAAGAAGAAAGAACAAGAAAGAAAAAGAAAACGAAGGTAAATTAAACGAAGGAGAATACAATAGAAAGAATAAAAGTAAAGGTAAGTAG
>NAOQ01000222.1:16187-28123 GCA_002751075.1 Ichthyophonus hoferi | reverse complement strand
ATATATATATATATATATATATATATATATGTAAGAAAGTAGTGTGGTAGCTCTAGTAGAGCTACCACACTAGGTGGCATATGTATTTTTAAATGAATTAGCTTATTGGGCCATTAAAATAGTATAGAAACTACCTTCATAGTTATAGGCGGACTTTACCTGCCAATAGCACGTGATATAAAATAATCTAATATGGATAAGGCTGACAAGAATAATAAGTGATTGTTATTCAGTTATGTTCAACTACTATTTATAGGTTCCAGAACATTTCACATACACACACCACCACCATATATATATATATATATGGGAGTAATAAATTAGCGTAGCAAGCTAAACCAGTAACATAAAAGGAATAATACAGACATATTTAGAAGAAAGAGAAACACGAAAGGAAAAAAGAAAAGGGAAAAAGAAAAGATTTAAGACGTGGGTACACAAAGTAAAATTAAGTCCAATAGAATTAATAGCTATATGATTATATATATATATATCATTACGTCAGGTATATGTCAAGAGCTAGAGGTTTATAATACACACCCCAATCTTGAAGGTTGGATAGGGTAACATCATATTAGAACTATATGCATACGTTGTTATTATTGTACTATTGTATGACTAAACTATAAACTTTTGGGTTTGAATCATTGCTAATGGCTTTGATATTGAGGTATGTATAGATAGGCATATAGATGTTTAAAAGAAGCGTATACTACACTAGAGAAGTGTGGAAAGAGAAAGGTAGAGGAAACAAAGTAGCAATAATTCAAATCTCCGCATGCATGCCAATGCAGTATAAATATTTAGATATATTTACAAGTATGTATGGACGACCTACTTACATAAGATTGTAGATTAATATTTTAAGATATATATATATATAGAAACATAATTGTAAAGATATGCTATTGTGCTCCAAGAACAAAACTAATGTGATATGACAATACCCACAGTCACAGCACAAGGTAGGCAATCAGTGTCATACTATACTCTACCTTTCCTTAAGCCAAATGCGTCTATTGTCATTTTCTCATCTTCATCAACCTCAACCGTGCGGAACAAATTGGTAGAATCGTTTACTAATTTGCTAGTAAAACGCTGTAGAAATACATAATAAATACTTTGATATACAGAGATATTCCCTCGCTATATATATAAGCATGTCTTTCTAGACCAAAACATAACATATTTACAGTAAACGAGAAGAAGAACAACCCAGTTAGGTAGGACAGGCAATAATAGCATAATAGCCATATAGTTCACTAGTATATGTTCTCGTAACACACTATTCTATACACTTCCTACATTCGCATCAATATATATATATATATATATCTATATATATACGTGAAAAACCAGTATAGACTACCTTGTTATATACGAGTATACTAATATACTGTTATACTACCATATTACTGTACTATATATCTTTCTTGGAACATATATACATATACTCTAGGTAGGAAACAAGATAGATCAATCACAGTTAAATAAATAGATATTAATATAGTATAGTGATATCACTATCAAGCCAAGAACTGCATCAAGTACACCAAGCCCTCATTCACCCTATCTACTTACCTATTCTATTGCTCTTACAGTTTGTATAACGGAATAATATATATGGTATATAGGGAATGAGTATATATATAGGTAAGTATAGTATATACATATACAGCAAACAACCTATACATCAACATAGTAGCACATAAGAGAGTTTATCATTAGTAAAGCCACTATGCCATATTAATTACATACATATACACCTAAGTTAAAAAATGATATAAGGAAAGGAAAATAAACAAGTTAGGAAAAAACATAGAAAAATATACCGTAGTCAGAACACAGTAGAATAGAATAGAAAAAAATAAGAATAACTGGTCAAAGACTAACCGCAAATTGAAGGAATTGAGCTCTCCAACGGCCAAGGACATGGTCAACAAAGTTCTTTGCTATATATGTGTATGTATATGTGTACGTATATGTATGTATGTGTGTATGTGTATATATATGTATTTACACATGTATGTGCATATAAGTATATCAGCCAGGCTCAAAATATAAGAGTGCCTAGAACTCTATATATATATATATATATATATATATATAGCAATAGATAGCAATAGATAGCAATAGTTATAACCATACCAAAGACATTAATGGGTATATCTGCATCCTATACTACTTATTGACTTCGTACAGTATGTATTAATAGAAGTACCAATGCATGCAAAAAAAATAAACGTCATAGAGACGTCATAGAATTAGCTGATAAGCCATTACATTATTACATAGTGTATATATAACATAAAACATAAATATCTCCTATGTGTAGGCAACCAACCACCCAACCTATGCATTATAATATGCCTATCCTATCCTATATGTCCTTCATACAAATAGCACATACACGATGATCGGGTGGAGAATTCGGCCATGAGTAAGGCGATCTCTGATTGGTCAACAGGTAGATCAACAAATTTGGATTTTCTGTGACAAAGATTGAATATGAGATAAGTGTGATAGAGAGAGATCGAGAGAAAGAAATGGCAGAAGAAGACAGAACACCCATTAGCAGGGAAAGAAAGAGAACAGAGTATTAATAATAATGATATATACATGGCTTGCCAACGATCTATACAATAAAGTAGCAGCATAATGGTATTAGCAGTAAAATAATACATACATACATACATATACACATATATAAGGAGTACATACACAATGGAAGCGAGCCCTTCCTCTCTTGTGAACACGTGCTTGGAACCAGCCAATAGTAGCAGGGCATGATCGACTGTAGTAACCAATACCTTTTGAGATACCTCACCCTCTGCCTCTACACTAATCACAGGCATCACCTGAAATGAAGGCACATCGTTAGTTGGAAGCACAGCCATTGGTTAAGGTTAGTATTATTACACTAACCAATGACTTTAATTACAGCAGAATGTAGTTGTTCATGTGACAAATTTCAATATCTTAAATGGCTAATATACAGCACTTAGTTTTTAATCTATTTAATGATTTAATTATAAATATAGTCAATTATTGGCGGCCTTCCCCATAGCAATTATATACATTTAACATATACCTATATCCATACACCTACCTAGACCTATCAGCTTCTAAACATGTACGGATCGCACCAAAACCGTATTAGGCAATTCCCAACAGTTAATACAATACCATACTATATAGACCAATCGGATAGCTCGGATTAGTGCTGCTTCATAAGAAAGATACCACGGAAAGAGTGATTGGGTAATCAATATTCATCACTCCATACCACACACATGTACGTATATACATAGAGTACACATACACATACACATACACATACTTATATACCTACATACATACATACAATACACATACACATACTTATACACACATCTATTTATTTATGACTAACAACACAGTCTATACCTTAACAGGGGCACCATGTACAGCATTCTCAGATAGAGCCACCGTAGATATATCAATGGATTTGACCACGTTGTCTTTAATTACCATTACTTCATTGCTAATCTCACCCTGTGAATAATTAAATTAATTACGGTCCTATAACCACTAACATAGTATGATTAAAAGTACCCAACTACTACTAAAACCATAAGACTAATAAAGGGGAAAATGGTATGGGTGAGGCCTGATATAACACTACTATATGTAAACTGCGTAGATATTGTTAAAAACATCTACTAATCTCTGTGTAATTCAACCGAAAGGTATAGCATATGAACATTAAACACTGCCATTTTTTTTTCATCTGCTAAAAAATAACAAATCAACAACCATATATGTAAATAAATAATCCGTAAAGAAAGAGATAATATGATATGATATGATATGATATGATATGATAGGATAGGAGGGGAGAAGAGAAAAGAGAAATGAGGATAGATAAACGAAACGTGGATGGTTGATCTGATACCTTTTGTAGAGATATTCTAGTAATCATGTTTTCAGTAGATCCAAATGAACTATGACCCTGCACAACACCAAGAGTAGTGTGTAAGTTTGTGTAGGAGAGGTTAACAACTCCTTGCATTGCAGGAAACGAGAACAGTTAGATAGACAGTAGGAAAATAACTGTAATAAAACCAGAGGAGGGTACAAGAGCGGAAGTAACATAACAGACATGATAGTGTGTATGGTAGTGTGCTGGTATGCATAAGGGTGGAAACGAGTCTTTATTTTAGCATGTACAATAGTATGTATAGCAGTATGTGTGAAGGGATAATTCCAATAATATAATAATATAATATATATGGCAGTATACATGATAGTATGTAGGATGGTAGGCAAAATAGTGATTATTTATTATAGTCTATAATCAGTCAGAATATCCCTTAACTTCAAACACAGGCAACCCAGGCAACCAGCCAATCCAACGTACCTTCCATGACTTCACAACCACTAGGCTGCCAGTAGAGGAATTCACAGTAACCAGAGCAGAGACTACGGAACTCTCCACTGCAACCAGCCCAGACGTTCCTATGGCAACAACACGCACATCTTGCACATCTTGACCAAGAATCTCCTGTATAATGAAGTACTAGGATTAGTTAAATGGTTTTATAAACCAATATGCACCAATAAAGTGCAATAACACCATCAAATACATCTTGCTCATCCTGATCAACAACCTCCTGTAAAATGTAGTACAATAATTGGCTAAATAGTTTTTTATAAATCAATATGAACCAATGACGTGCAATGATAGGTTAAAATATCACATATGTATTAAGACAACCACTGCAATTATATTATTTAGGTAGTGAAGTCATGCTGAGTTGAGACTATTATTATATAATTAATTAAGATAGCAAGGATAAGTCAACCGAAAGGATTATATTAGTTTGGTTGGTTTATAAACTTGATCCTATATATACACGCAAATTGACCGCACAAGATATGCATATAATGCTAGCAGATTCTTCAACTTTTTACACAACATAACATATTAATCATATTCACATATGATTAATCACTAAACTAGGTGAGGCCATTTCCCTTCCCGCTCCATCTTTCACTATCGCTATATTCTATTGGTTTATTTGGTTTGCATATATTCAATCATCCAATATAAGTATGTTATTAAAAATATTTTTAGTCAATCATAAATCAATCTCATCTTTTTAAGACTATCCTTGTATCCTTTAAAAATTCTAACCAATCAATACATCGTATATGATTATAAGCCAATTACTACATAATTATCAATTTAATAGCCAATAGGAGAAGGAGAAGGTAAGTAAACACAGTAATATTAAGATATATATATATATATCAAGCTAATAATCATAGGCAACCAAACCTACTTCCCACCACCACACTACAAGGATGAGTCAAGTAGATGTAGCACCGCAAATTCGAGTAACCAATCAAAATCAACATTTAATTTCAAAGGACCAATCCTATTAACAGACTGATAAGGATAACAAACATACCTTCAAAGGAGTGGTGTGGGGTTTGGAACGACTAGCAATGGATTGGGTAATGAGAGAACCCTCGGATATATAGAGGACAGTAGAGCTGGAAAGGGCCACAGACTCTGTAGTCTGCACCTCTAAACTGGTCATCTTGGTCATGGTCTAGTAATGTATGCATAGATATAGATAGGGAGATAAGAAAGTAGTTGGTAAGAGGGTCAAAGTAATATATACACCCTTATATATTATACATACATACATACATACATGCCTACAGCTACTATAAGTCAAATGAATTTTAAATATCCCTACATATATTCCAAGATACCAATACCTCTCTAACATACCTTTATATCAATGGCTGCAGCCGTGATATGATCACCTTTAGTACCAATCAAATAGGCAACATTACCCTGAATGTTAAGAGAGGTTACTCTGAAGAGGAGAAAGGGAAAGGGAAAGGGAAAGGGAGAGGGAAAGGGAGAGGGAGAGGAAGAGGGAGAGGGAGAGGAAGGCAAAGAGGTCATCATCACACAAGAATATACGGTGCCATATGCAGAATACAAGTAATATTGGTCATGTATGTTCATTTTCTCCCTTTATTACCATCTCCTTTTCATATATGATTGAAAATAAAAGTAAATCTGGAATGTTTGTAGAACAACCACTATGTTGTGTTTGTCTTTGAACTGAATGAAAAGGAAAGGAATAGAAAAGGGTAAAGATTATGCAATACGAAATGGAAAATGGAAACCTAGTATTTTCATTTGTAATAAACAAACTCTAATAATGAGAAACTAATTATACAGAAATTAAATCATTAGGCATTGTTTTACTGCATGTAAACTATAGAAATAATGTTATTGTTGATCTTATTCTACGTCATAAAACAGCGCTACGTATACTTGTTTAACTCCCAACTGCTATATTGTATCTCAGGAATAGACATATGTGCAAGAACCTTATTCCACTCCTTCTTTTTCCTATGTTCTTTGCATTCTCTCTAATATTCACATACATACATACATATCCTACCCTATCTAGAGATAGGAGGATGTATATGTATGTGGGTACATAGGACAATATAAGGATAATAACAGAATATCTGAACTATTATACACCACAATCACAGATACACATACACACACATATATATAACAACCAATCAAAAATCAGATTGCACCTGTCAATCATACTCATTACTTACTCGCCAAACGTGGTATAATCCAATCCTGACATAGTCTTAATCTTTTCATCCAATCGCATGGGCTGCATTACCATCATCTCATCCCCATTGGCTACCACAAGGTGTGAGCTATCGGCAGATAAGGCAAGGCGAGACACGCCATTGGTGGACTGCAAGAGGGACCTTTCCCACCTCACATCACCAGTGTTGGTGTCAAAGGCTCTAACATAGTGACCACCACTGGATGACACCACCGTTACTATAGGAGGGCAAGGGTTAGTGAAAGGCCGGGGGCACGGCACAATATAATATAAGGTATAGTAGTAAGATATAATATAAGGTATAGTAGTAAGATATAATATAAGGTATAGTAGTATGATATGAGACAATATACACTATGATATTGCAATATTAGACTAATTTTAAAATTTAAAGGTTAGATTAGGGAATGATTAAAAAAAAGAAAGGCGGTTAATAGAACCAGAAAGAGTCTAAGATAGTACGATAATATGTTTATATGACAGCATGTCAATAAGGCAGAATGCACACTATATCCATATAGTAGTAAAACAGTCTATATATAATGACATACCATCAGCTATGCATAATATATCATCCACATGGTCCTTAGTAGCATATACGTGCCTCCATACTGCATACAATAGGAGTTAGACTAAGCACTAAGCACTGGTATTAATAGTCAGAGCATTGGCTTTGGTAA
The DNA here is from genome assembly GCA_002751075.1 of Ichthyophonus hoferi. NCBI lineage: Eukaryota > Ichthyosporea > Ichthyophonida > Ichthyophonidae > Ichthyophonus > Ichthyophonus hoferi. The sequence goes on along the minus strand of NAOQ01000222.1, from coordinate 20,781 downwards.
TATATATTGCCAATAGTATTTATCAAATAAATGGTTTAAAGAAAAGTTAAAAGATATAGAGACATAAACCAATGAAAAACACGTATAGATACAAGTTATTATTAAACATTTGTCATATTTTTAGTGAATGTGTAATAAATATAATAACTGGATAAAATTAGACCAGCCAGCTTGATTAGTAAGGGTTTTTAACATCCAATCACCATTTCCCATTTAAATTTTATGTATTTTGATAGATTGTATTGTCTTATTAACATATATATTGTATCATGTTCACAGCCCAATGGCTAGTCAGATATTGTACTTAATGTATTTATAGATAGGGTTAACATAGATAATAAGTGAAGAGCCACATTTTAATAAACCATGAGAATAAGTCAACAATTACTTGACTATTGTATACGGGATACCTTCAAAGGGCAAAAAGAGATGAAGAATAGTGGAGAAGAGAGAGGGAGGGAAGAGAGGAGAGAAATGGATATAAGAGAGAAAGGAGACCATATAATATAATAGACAGTTGATATGGAGAAATCGGCCAATATAAAACATACCAATATCGCCATTGAGGTTAATTGCACCAATAACATTACTCTCTGTCGCTACAGTGAAGTGCTTTCCCTCCTGACTATAGCAGGAGCCAATCACATTACCTACATAGGCCTGATACCTACAGAGTAAACGAGAGAAAGAGAGGTTAGTTTAACAAAGACAGTGATTTTTATAGTAAGGAAGGTGGGTTATTGAGGCTACTGCTGGTGTTTACTATATTCATGATATATAAGAAGGAAAGAACGAGCAGGAGGACAAGGTAAAAGACTAATTCGCAAACTCTAAGGTCAAAAACAAGATGCTATGCATATGTATTTACACTTGCATTAATACATATATGTATATATAACAGTTGTTTTTTGGTATGTTTCAATGAATGTGGTACAGGTGCATGTGCATATCCAACTACATATATTAGTAGGCACGTAAGGGAAAATAGTAGAATTAGTAGTTAAACTATCAAAAATAGAAAGACATAACGGCCAATAGCACATTTATTCTTTTAAGATGGGGATTAAATGCAGGAATCTGATAGATAAGGACAGGAAGAATAGGTGTTTATATAAGAGAGGTAGTGGGGCAAGGTAGGGGATTGGAGGGGAAAGACATAAGATGAAGTAAGAAAGAGGAGTAAGTGAGAGAGAACTGTAGGGTCACGGTTGAATTGATAGGAACGCCTCGTAGAAGACACATGCTTAGTCACCGTTACAAAAAAATAAAAAAAGTTAAAATACCGGCAAGCAGAATATCACAGTTGCACAATACTTCCTAAAACACACAGCTTTCCACCACACAACCATAGTTTAGCTTACCAATCAGATTGACCTCTCTGGTCTTCATATATGGCAGTTGTAAGACCAAATAATCCCAACCCCATTGTTAGGGGAAGAAGTATTTTACTAGCCATAGTGGTATAACTAAAACTAAACCCTACTAACAATTAATAACAATGGTCAAAATAGGCTGTAAAATAGGCGGCAAAGTAACTTAGTATGTTTAAGATTATTTCTATGCTATATATGGTGTAAAACCAAGTCTATATATAGCTACAGGTGTTAATTAGTTGCTTTAGCATTGGCTTAAAGATAATGAATTAATTTACTAGACATGGCTATTATGTTAATATAGTTTATATGTATACTATTAATTTAATATATATATATATATATATACTCTAAAAATCCACTATATTAATCTATTATAATAATACACGATATAAGTACGGTATATAAATGTAGTTGTATCATGAAATCATGCTGGAACTATTCCATTCGATTATAGTTACCTATTAAGGTCTGGGAACTTGTCAAAACACTGGTCTATGACATGGTGGCCAGAGTATTTCCTATACATAAAAAACTAAACTAAACTTCACACATATCTATTTGACGTTTCTTTATTATTTATATGATTTATATGCATATAATAATTCTCAAAACAATAATAAAGGTATAACCTACAATGACTTGGCTATTATAGTTTTTCAGTCATCAAATTTATATGTTCCCTTTTGCTTCTCAAATGGTAGAAATTTATCATACAGATTTTTTATTAAAAAGTCTACTAGTCCAATCTGATACAGTCAAACCATTAGAGAATACTTGTATAGTGCCGTTCTACAATTGTAGTGTTTTAGATTATAGATATTGTTCATACTGCAAATTGCAAGGTAAGTAGTATAAAGCGCCTCTAAATTCAGAACAATTGCGTGTTCTATATGAAGAACTCGCAAAGGCTTTAGCTTGTCCTTTAACTATTGATAGCTACCTGGAAAAACTGGAAGAAGATAGGCACGCCGTACGTCAAATAGAATTCAGTAGAGATTCTAGTTCTATTTCCAACAAATCATTAACCAAATTAACCAACTAAGCTAATATTGAGTTAACATTAAATACGAAAAACAAAGCTAGAAGGAAAATGCAGTAAGGCTTAATTGTAACTTTTGTCGTTTGTTTTTGGAAATTTTTAGCTTTCATGCCTTGTACAACATCTCAATTACTTTCGGAGCAATCACAGATTAATACACGATTAATAATAAACTGTGCGATTAATGGTAGTCCGCGATTAATGATAAACTATGCGATTAGCTGGTATTTGTTATTATGTGCACGTGAACATTCGTGGTTGCGCATACGAAAACTTATTAGATAGGAAGGGTTATGGTTATAGTTGTAAGAAGTTTATTGTGGGAAAGAAGACCAATGTCTTGATCATTACTACGGTTAAAAGATGTTTAACCTCCCTGAATGTATGTCATTGACGTAATGAATTAATTGTTGGTATAGTAGTGCTTCCTTGCTTCTATTTTAAACTAACGTTGATGGGTTGACTTATCGTCTTGCTTCTCTTTCTCTTTCTCCCACCGATGTGGTAGGTTTGGTATGCTTTCATGTACCAGAGCTAGCATACACTATATACCATGCATGCATTACTTTTTCATTTTATGTTTATAAATTCATTTAAAAATGAGATAAGGAATAATGAGAATGAGAATATGCTAATAATAAATGCAAACGGCCCAGCACATGTTGTGCCCATGTCTTTTTATACGCAGTACACGTTTATGTATATAGATTGTCTTCATAACCCAAACCACCTAATCATTTATCCCTATTCTCCAGTGGGCTACCAGGGCCTACGTTCTAACCAGGTACAACTTCTTCTATCCCTTCTACGTCAACATCTACTCCATCATGACTATGCTAAAGCTGCTGAGGCCTTATCAGTGGCCACACGCCTTGCCAGAGTGCTTCCCACTGTGGTGTGGAAGGTGGGAAGGTGCTATTGAGGTGTAGTGTGCTTGGGTTGCCAGCCCATTTGTTGCTTTCTTTTCACGTTTATTTTTCCCTATCTACATATCTACCTCCATTCTAACTATTGGCCTCTATCAGTCAACATTATTATTGTATCTTTCGATCTTTAACACTATTATCAAAGCATTGTTTATAATAGAAGATCTTGTTATCTTTAGAATTATGACATCCCGCCACTAACTGTCTATTGTAATATTACCGCACATATATCATCTTATTGCACTGGTTATCAAACTACATATACCACATATTCTACATATGCATATAAATACAAGTATATTTTCAATGCATACAATCCCTTCCCACTCAACATACCTATTTTATAACCAACTCAAAGCCATTTTTCTATCTCAGTAGTCACGTATCTGAGCATTCTATGCTGTACAAACCACCACACTATATTCCTTCTTTCAGTGCATGTATTTTATCAAATTTTCGTTAATCATTACAAACTTCTCTAATGTTATGTCGGGACCGGCCTTTGACACTTAGATAATGACTTATTTTTATTAGGTTTTTTCTCCCCAACCAACCCTTATTTACAATTACCCGCACACAATAAGTATGTCTATTTATGCAGACAGGCACGGAGATACTACAGAGAGCCGGCCCTGAGCATGAGGTTGAAGTATTACAATTCTATATGAAGATGCTGGTTCTAGCCACCAAAAAAGAGGCATGATATTTCTTTCTCTTTCTATGTATGTTAATTTATACTTTAACTATTATATTTAGTGTTCTTTATATATATATATATCAGCCAATGAAGTTGAGACCTAAACAACTGCATTATTCTAACCATATTTTAGACCACTTTGTTTGAAGTTATTAATATTTTAAGTATGTAAACCTAATATGAATCCTAAAATACACGTGGGTGTGTTTTTTTTTTAACTTTAAAAAAAAAAACCTTAATCAAAGTAGAACAAGAAATGACTGTGAGAGTTTAAACCTCTTTAGTGCTTTTTACAAGAACACAATGGGAAAGTATTTCAATGTGAATTTAGCAGATATTTTGGAATCGTGTTATATATACCTGGCCATTTCTATACTTTAATTCGAGTAATCAACTGTAGTGGAGGAGCACACGGGAATACCACGTGCTGCAATCTTTTTTTATTATATATATTTTTATAGTTAAAATTGATATTTTATTTATAGTTAATTATTATTTCAATCGGCATGTTGCATTTATAATTTATATTATTATTACCTGTAAATATTAAAATATA
>NAOQ01000222.1:0-15774 GCA_002751075.1 Ichthyophonus hoferi | reverse complement strand
TTGCATTTATAATTTATATTATTATTACCTGTAAATATTAAAATATAAAATACATTTATAATTTTAATATAACTTTGTCTGTTGGTTACGGCCATCTTATATATAGATTGTATACTATCTCTCTAATAGTTTTTTTCGTATACAGCGGATGGATATATTCTATGAGATGGTATTTTATAGAATAAAGTGTGGCCGTTTGAATGAGGCCTTTGACTCCTTGAGTAGGTAAGGGAAATCTGTATCATTTGAATATATTCTTTATTTAATAGCCAAGGTCCCCTATAACCATACTATTGATAAACAAAATTTCTTACATACAAATATATGTACACATATGCTACACATACACACGCAAATGCACACATACAGACATACACACGCATATATATGTATATATAGATTATAATACAAATCTATTCTGATCTTTGTTTGTTTTCGTCTGATAAATGTTCAGATAAAATATATTCGTACTGGTATGTAATATTCATTTCTACCCACATTTATGCATCTGTGTACCTGCCTACCTTTCTCTCATATTAACATAGTGTTTGCTATGAGTTATATGCGTATGTATTGTTACATATTGTGGGCGAGATATTTATAATTATATAATTATAAATATTATGGCCACCATAGTTACCATGGTTACCACGCCTATATTGGTACATGATCCTGTTTGAAAAACTCCAGAGTTCAAATCACGCGTGATTTTAGGCGAATCATATGCATATGAACTCATTATTTTTATTCATAAATCCATTCTGTGTACAAGTAATCCATACAGTGACCCCATTAAAATGCAACCAATGTGATAATATAGTTAATTTAATATATCTTTTCTATTACAGTAAGATGACAGGCAGACATCATTTTAAAAATCCTCTTCTATATGGTTACACAGGAATGCTTGCCCTAAACCTTGCACTGATGCACAAAGGTAAACATATCTTTCTTACAATACACACCATATATATACATAAATACATACATACATACTATATATTATTTTTATTTTAATCTTACTCTTAATGCTTATTTGACAATATTCTTCTTTTTGTTTTTTTGTTTTTTTCCTTAATCTATTCTATCACATCCACTGTTCCACCTTAAAAGGGCAGGTCATGATCTTCAATTTTTATTCTTATAATTTGTTCCAATATTATAGAGTATAATGTATGTATGTGTCTATGCAGTATAGTGTAGATTTATCACTACTATATATTTTTTGCATTGGCAAAGTAAACCTATCATTTTAATACATTGCTCTGTTGCTATGGATATATAACGTCACTAACAATCATCCTTATCTTCATCCTCTACTATTGACTATAGTCGATAAGGTTCCGACAAATGAGTCAGAAAATCCCGATGGCGATATTGAAGAGGGCTTTATGAGTATGTAAAAAAAAACCAAATGTATTTATAAGTTAGTTTTGTTTGGTGTTGCATATTCATATATATCTCTCTAGACGCATTACTTTAAACTGTTACGAAGCTGAGGGCTTTCAAGTAATGTGCTATGAAATCAAATAACAAACACATCATAGTATTGTATTTAATTAAGGCAGGAGTTCCTTCTTATTTTCAAAGAAAATACGCGAGGATGACTTTAAAACCATATTCCGACTTGCTTGCAACCTCAAAAATATTCTCGTCTGTGTGATTTGCTCTTACTGTTTATCCCATTTCTTTTTTATACTCTATACGCTTACATCTGTTACACATAATTGGATCCATCTTTTTAATTATACCTTTGTTTACCATGTCAACATTTTTAATTAATCTATACATAAATATATATATCAACCACAATTAACGTTCTAATGTCTACCATTTATACCAAAATATGCATATAATAGGCGTGAATAATCGCTTACACTATTGAATGCTAAATACGCATAATAATTGTTAATAAGCATTGCCATTCTACTGTCTGATTATGAAATTATTATAATAAACCATTTTGGAAGAATGAGAGGGATAATGAATAAGTTGATATTAGCTTACAAAGTATTATATGATACTGTGTTGTATTTTATTGCAACTTTACATTTTTCAACCCATTTATTTTCTGCAGTAATATATTTATATACATCATTATAAGATCATTTGTTTTACATTCATTACAATAGCAAATATTATTTTGGTAGCGCCCCACAAGAAAAGTAAGCACTGAATCTAGGGCATACTGGAGTAATAATACATGTTTAATTCTGCTTATGGACGGTTGAGATGAATATCCTATCAAGGAATGAAAGAATTCTTCCGTTTTAGTTTGAATATGTATGCACGTCTATGTTATCCTGTTTAATTATTTTTTTCTTTTTGTATAAACTAGGTGAGATGCCTACAATGGATGGGGACAGGAGTGATGCTTCCTTCAATCTACAATACATGGAGGAAGGAACCAAGAAGAGAAAGAGACTTGGAGAAGAAGAACAAGAGAATAATAATTGGAAACATGGGTTTGGAAATGTGAAAAATAGCATCAAATCAGATAGTAATGGGATGACTTCAGATGATGAAGGAGGGACGAGAAAGCGACAGAGAGGGGATACTTTAGATAATGGAGAAAACAGAGATAGTCAAAGTAAAAATATAATAGTAAAAGAAGAAAATAAAAGTAATGAGGAACCTAATAAGACCCAGCCTATATGGTTACAGCGCATTAACAGTTTGGCAGCTAATACAAAAAAGAGATCCAAGTCTAATCGCTCAGCAAAGATGTATTTACTCTCAAGAGCTGCAAAAAATTTAAAACAATGTTTGGAGTTGGAGGGATCTATCGAAACATTTAGTTTGTTTTACTTAAAGGTACATGCTTAATGACTTATTTGTATTATGCTTGATATGTGTATGGATTATGGTGTTGCAATGTGTTGTTAAGTATGGCTCTCTTATATTGTATGGCATATGGTTAATATGCGGTTGGGTAATAATTTTATGGCGTGGTGTATGTCATTGCAGATTGTGGGGACAATACATACAGAGTAACTATACCCATTAGTGTGCATAGTCTTCGAGTTGGGATTGTGTGTTGATGTAGTAAGATATTGCTGGTCGAGTATAACTCATATTTTTCTTATAAGCCATCTGTTACATAATTATTTCTCACACACTTAATAACTGACCTAATCTCTTATTCTTTCATGTCCCACACAGGTTCTTGAGGAAACTGGGGAAGAAGATAAAATGTTTGCAATACTTAAAAAACTTATTGAAAAAGACCCGAGCAATGTCTGCTATGCAAGGTATTACGGTCTATGTCTAGCGTCAGATTACTTTGTTTTGTATATTTCTTTTCCCATCTCTAGCGTATAATTATGTACATGATTGTTTTTGTACTATTCTCCTATTCATTTTACCTCACATTACACATACTTGAATCTACAGTAATTGTAGTTTTTATATATATTTCAGACTTGAACGCACTATATTATTTTTGTATAAATACATCTGCAAGCATTTACACGTACTCACATGCACACATATATACTATATATATATTAGCCATTCACATATAAATTCATTTATTTGTACATACACTCATGCATAAATTGTCCAGGTATCTATGCCAATTTTTATTATACTATACCCCTGAAAGTCATCTGGAGATAGACGAAGCGATGGTTCGCTTAGTTCATTTAGATCCTTACTGCTCCGTCTTAGACAACATTGACAGAATGTTTATGGAGGGTATGGCTATTTTCTTACTTGTCGTGATATTAATGTTTTTTGGTTTATTTTTATTTTTGGTTTCGTCTATATTAACAACTAATTGTATGTGTTTTAGGATTGGGTATGATATGGTTGCTTTTATATATAGCATTTTTTTTATGCTTCTTTCTATTTCTATTTACATGTTTTTTTATTTTCTATAGTTGATTATAATGAATTGCTATTAGAACATATTTGTAACTAAGTATATGATGCAAATAAAAAATAGAGAAACGTAAACATAGTATAATCCGCCAAGACTATATAACATAAGAAGAAAGCAGAAACAGCAAGGTGAATACTGGTGTTTGATGTATATAACCGAAAATTATGAACGTAGCATCTATTTATTTAACGCATTCATACAGGTACATTATCTTATCATTCTACTCTTCTAATCACAATGACTAAGCTGGATGGTAGTGCCAATCGCTATAATCTTCCCCTGTGGATTCTTTTGGCCGACCTTCTGCTTCATAATTCAGACAGGTATGATATTACCTCTCTGGTTATCCTCTTTGTCGTCTGATGTTGTCTCATATATTCTGTTTTTTATTATACATCCGCTATTCATTCCAGTTCAAGTTTTTGTTTTTTATTTATCCTGTTATGTTAAGTATGTATTTATTGGTTAATAGCTTAACTGTGTGAAAAAGCAAGAGGAAATATTGTTGGTAGATGTCCCTGTGATTAGGTTTGATTGGCTCAATGATATATCCTTTAATGCTTACCATGCTGATATTATTCTGTTACACTTGAAATGCTTTTTTATTATTTTGCAAAGTGTTAGATAGGCGAAGTATAATGAATAATGTAGCTATAATAAGGAATATTGGCTTATTCACTCTCACATTAGATATAATGTGCCATTTTCGGGTTGATATAGATTTGATTTTAATAATATAACACTGGGTACAGTGACAATAAGGAAACCCAGGAGAGATCTGTGACAGAGTTATGGGACAAGAGGTCCAACTGGTGGCCAGCCTTCCACTTTGGCCAAACAGGTATGTTTTATTTTGCCTTTCATATTCCGTTATCTACTAATCATCTTCCTCTATGACATATATCTGAATTTGGGTGGACGTAGTATAGTTCAATCTACTTGGTTATAAACGTATAAAAGAGCTGTGCTCTCTCTTGTACGTAGGTTAATTAAGCATTGGTAAGTCATAAAAGAATGCTATGCCGTTCTTGATAACCTGTCATCTTGGATGCCGCTACCCATGCAAGGCATATGTTTCCTAGCAAATCAAATGCAAGAAAAATGCCATCCAATTTATCTTCAAATCAAACAGAACACTTACTAACCTACATTGTTTCTCTCATCGACGTTTTTAATGTGTTATCTGCTTTCACTCTTATTTTATTTTATTCTTTCTTCCCCTTTTTTATGTATATGTATCTCCTTTCTTTACTTTTTCTTTTCCTATGATCTATTATTTTTCTTATATTTTCCTTTGTTTTCTTGTCTTATCCCTCGCTCCTTCTCATTTTTGCTCATTGTTTTATTCTCTTTACTCTCTTAACAGATGACAAAGAATCAATTCAATTGGTAGTCATAAAGGCAACATGTGCTGCTATTTTATGCGGATACCAACATGCCTACGTCACCTATGCTATTGAAAGATTGTATCGAGATGCCAAGGGTCCACATGTCATTGAATGTGTTTACGCGGAGGACAGGGCTAAACTAAGCGTACAAAAGAAAAATCTTTTAGCTTCTCTTGTTCCGGATCATGGTCATCGGCCCCTCGATGTAGCTCCACCTACAGTCTTACAAGCACATTGCCCGCCAACACCTTCACCATCTCTGGCCCTCAGCTCTTCCTTATCCTCGCCTCCTCCTGCTATAACTAATTACCAGGTGTCCGAACAATTATTCAATAGTGAATCGTTGGACTATGATTCAGAAATGACGCCGCTACCGTCTCAGGAGCAGGAGCCAGAAGCAGTTCTACCAAAAAGAGCTGGAGCTCTAGACCCTCCTACACCACCACCACCAGTGCATTTTGTTCCACCAGTATTCCCCATATCGAGTGGACTAATGTATTATTCAAAGCCAGGATCCCAAGAAGCATCAGTTATTGGTAACAAAAGCCTTGAGCCTACGCAAACCACTGCTCTTTCATTGACTTGGGTGGACAGAGGTGGTAGCAACAATCTTGATTCTTCCCACTATACATCATCTCCACTTCAAATTCTCCCTGACACTCTGTCAAGTTCAGCACTTGCTTCCAGTAACCTGTCAATAGAAACTAGCTCCCAATCTATGGCTCTATGCTTGTTTAACACCCCACCTATGGAGCCCCAAGTGCTAAACACAGAGTTGATGTGCTCGCTGCTTCCTGACACACAGCCAATGAACTCGCAGATCCCTGACACTCAACCAATGGGATTTTCACAGGAATGCACATCTGGTCCATCCACCCCGCCCGAGAGTCATGAGATTCCCGCAATAACACATGGTAATGATGGTAATGGGGTTGTAGCTTTACTAGACCCAGAGAATATTCAGTATGGTACAACTAATAATACTTACGATAATAACACCACAATTCATACTAGTGGGGCCATAGTACCTTATATAGACAAGCAATCCTTGGTCGGATCTGGGGAAACTACCCATGTTGTATGCAAGTGGTGGGGTGGGGCGATGGAGAATGTGGTCTGCAACCGTTTCCTAGACCTTGTGGATAAGGCAAGGATGATAGCCTTACATATGTAACTCACTTGTTTTTCTTAATGGCAGTTATTTTGGTTTTAGAGTTACAATATATCACGTTAGTGGGTTTGCTTGCTGTAACACAAAATGATGGAGCATTATTTATTAGAAATAGTAACTTAGATACCTACCTAGTTGATGCGATCTGGGTTTTACATATTGATTATCCGACTAAAAAGATGCACAATATAGAGTAAGGCTTTTATCATATTCGTGATTAAATATCGTTGGACATCGAATTATATAGGAGCTGATTAGAAATCTTTAGTATTTTTATTTTATTTTTTTAGAAACATATCTCCTGTCATATCCTATCAAGTCGAATGACACTTTTTGTCTGTATGCGTTATCAGACTAATACTAAAATTTAAATTTCCAAGCTGGATCTGCTTATTATATACATATGTGATTTATGTTGGTTCCGGAATTACATAAATCTTTTTCGGCAGGTCCCTTTGAACCTACCAGAGATAGTTTGGCATAACTATGAAAAAACGAGTCTAACCAAGTAGTCAATAGTTTTGTGTGTTAGTAGAGCATGTGTATGTATACATTCAAATGTATATGCCAGTAAGATTTGAATTATGTCTCGATATACTTTAGACACTAAACATTAAGATTAGCTAGGGACTTTAGGCTACTTTTTTTTGTGTCAGTGTACATTTCAGCATAGTTGCATATGTAATTCAATTGTTAAAAGGACGAGTGCACTATCTATATCATAATTTTGAATATTCAGCAACCAGTTTTTATATCAGAGATCCGTTACAATATGATACAATAGGTGAATAGTTAGGGTCAACAACTGCATCTTACTCTATCAAGTTTTCACGTGAATATTATTATTATTATTATATAGACCGTAGATGTACGTATTGTACTATCTTACTCATACATAGTTGATGTTCAAATGTATTATTACTTAAGGTTATTCTAGATTGTATCAGTAAATATAACCTTAATTATGTATCATTTGTAATCAGAATAATAGTGAAAAAAAAAAAAAATAGCATACGTAAGTATACCGTCAATATGCAACAAAAAGGCTAGAATGTACTTAAAAGAATAAAAAAAAAATTGGTATCCAGTCCATTCAGTCTGTGGCTGTATGTATATATCTATTTCAATAACTGACATATACATGCTAATGCAACAGTAAACATAAGAATACATGCATACACAGCAGCAGCATTGCCAAACAAATAGAAATGCTACAAAGAAAAAGAAATCCAAAAATATATAACAAAGGTTTGTTGAGATTTTTATTATCCATAGTATGTTTATTTAAATATATCACAAACCAACTGAATACCCACAAGGCTATGTAAAGTTATCCGCGATTTGTGCGTTAAGTAGGTGTAGGAAGCTTAAAGTGCCCATCACTACAGTAATCTAATATAATAATATAATTCACTTCTCATCTTAAATGAGCAAATATTTATAGAAAAAAAGATAAAGCTGTGTACGATTCCAGGAAATTGGCGGATCAGAAACAGAAACAGTATTGAGATAAATAAATCAAACAGACGTCAAAATGTGTTTTAGGTTTCTGGCAGTGTTATGTTATGTCCCTGCGCAGAATGATGTTAAATTGTTATAAGATTACTCCTGAATATGAGTAAATTTCTTTTTTGGTTGAGAAGTACATATATAGGTCTGTGGCATCATACACCAGTTTGAAAACAACCCTATATATACATGTATAGGATTAATCAAACTACTTATAACTATAGACGTAATCATAGGGGCTATCTTCTGTTACTAATCTGAAGAGAGAAGCATAAGTAATATATTGAAATTATAAAATATAAAAAAATCCAAAGCGCTCATGCCGTGCTACTGTCTTCCATGGGCACAGGACTTTGCATCTTGTTTTCCTGTAAGTACCAGCAATAATTATTGTATGCGCTTCACATGGAATATAAAAACAGTATATAAAAATGTGGCGTTAATAGCAGTAAAATAGGTATAATTAGTTACCCAGAGAAAAAATAAATTCTCGTAGATGAGTGATCCATATATACAAATAGATGAGCAGAGGAGAGGAAAGTAAATTGAGGCACGTCCAAACAATCCTGTGCACATGGGCATTAGCAAGTCTCTTTTAAAAATAATAGAAAACTACAAGCTTGAATTCCTAAGTAAAATACATTGATGAAGACTTGTAAGTAGACATGGGGTACATAAAAGATGTGCAGAGGAGATGAAATTCCAAGGAGACACGTCCAAACAACTCTCTGCATATACACATTAGCAAGTACCCTTTAAAAATAAAATAAAAATACAAGCTTGAATTCACAAGTAAAATACATTGGTGAAGACCTTTAACTACACATACGCTACCTATAAAGTGTCATCTAAAATGGCTAAAATACCCTTTCGGTTGCCTACCAAGTAAGAAATATAACATTGTTTTAAATCGTCCCAAAATATACTTCTTCCTTATTCTCTAATATAACGCCATATCATAGTATATCATTATGTACGCTCGTGGTTAAAATAGGCAGTCTATACGTATTTAAGGCGATGTAAGGCCAATAAAGCTGTAATTAAGAATAATTAGGGTATACCAGGAACAATACTTCAAAAAGAAAGAATAACTCATTATAATCATATATATTATATTTGACCAACATGATAACTACGTAAAAGAATGCCAAAAATATATAACTAAATAAAAACAAGAGTACAAATGGAAGATAACAATTTCAATCTAACAGTCATAGATCTAGCAACGAGTTACACATGATTTACGGGACTCTTACCATGAAGTAAACATATTGAAAGGCTTTTTCTTACAACAGCGCTTAAGAACAACTGTATGATAAGACCAAAGAAAAAATTTATGTATACAAGAGTGCCAAAAATAAACATAACCTTGTATATATATTTCATCATATACTTCTAGTTTTATGCCTTACGCCCTAATCATTTTTGCACAAACACTTCTCTATAGTACGTAAAATATACTTCAAAGGAACTTCTTTAACATACCTGCTCAATCAGTCTCAAAGAATGACGCCGCATAGGTGATTTATAGGGCTTTGAGCGTACAGACTTGCTGCACTCAAGTGGCTTATAGATGCGTCGCCCCTTGTGGCTGTGATCGTGACCTAAATTTCCAAAATCTTCTGGCAAGCAATTATTAAGACATCAGAAGTTAAACATGAAACCTGGTATTATTATGAAAACGGTGAGGAAAGCAGAAAGACAAGAAAAAAAAAACATACTGAAAAAGGAACATCAAGAAATCCAATATGCTCTTGCTGGTATAATTAAGATATATTATATAATAGGAGTGGAGATAAGAGTGGAGATAAAAGCAATAATATACCACAATGAACGTGTAGCTGGCAGTAAAGCATAATATAATTACAGGTAGGAAGCCTACCCTCACAGCTGCCCTCTGTACCCATGGGCTCAGCACACTGGGGTGGAGCTTCTCGTGACTGCTCCAGACGATATTCAGTATGGGAATTCAAATAATTGAGCTGCACAGTCAATACATAGGCCCTTTTAATGGGAGATACCTCTCCCGAAAATACCTCTGCACCTTTCTCTACAAGTGGTGTTCGCATGGTTAAGCTGCTGAAAGGAAAGCAAATAGACTTTTCACTAAACTACGTTTAAAATCAGGATTATTAAATGAAAAAAAAAATAGGAATGAAATACTTATTTGTAAAGAATTTTCAACTTGTACGAAGCGAAAAATAACGATAAAAAATATTCATGCAAAGCATGTGTACTTTTTTAAAGGAAAGAATATATATATGCATAATATATACCTATATATTTGCTCATTTACGAAATCTTGTCTGACTCATTACATAGTCTTAACATCCAAGACATTCCAATATTGCCTGCCAATAAAATTCATTGTTCAGAGGTCTTTTTACACCAATAGATTACTCTTATTTTTAGTTTTTGTTTTCGTTTTGCCCTTTTTCTAAGATCATTATAATTTACAATGTTGAATTTCTTGAAATTTTAGGTTAAAATTTTTTATTTTTATTTATGTTTAAATTATAGTTTTATTTTTGTTTGGTATTTATATTGTACTAATATGTCAAAAAAAACTCATAGTATTCGTGGGGTATTTTCTACAAATATTTGAGTAATTTTAGAGTATGTAAGTACATTGTCCAGGCCTACCTCTGTTGAAGAAATATGATTGGTCAGCCTAGAACATGTGAGCCAAGTGGCTCATGATCTGAAGATTGATATATAGAGTCCTTTCTATTGGACATAATATTTTAATAAATTTTTAAGTAAGGTATTTGTGGGATTTATTTGTTTTTATTTTTATTTCTCTTGCTTTATTAAGGTATAGTTATGCCCACCCAATCCTACATTTTTATATTTCACACCCTATTGGCTAGTTATAGCATAAGATGTCGTTAATTGAATGTGACCTGATTAATCTATTATACTCAATCACATCATTGTTGATAATTAAGTTCATAGAGGAGCTGCTGGTTGTAGCAAAAATGAACAATATATATATATGTATATGTATATTTCGTCGATCAGCCTTTAGCGTTATATTGGTGGGTTATTTTCTTTTCATTGACAGTCTATTTCGAGTCTGGCTAATCGACTTATTAACTAATGCTTTCTATTGTACAACGTCAAACTCTTATTTACCATCCTCTATTGGCTAACATTGTTTAGAGGAGAGCGATGGTTTTAAAATATAGTTATACTACTATGTTGCCCACAATTGCCTAGAATGGCAAGCCTGTTGCATGCTTGTTTCGTGCAGTAGCTCGTCGCTTATGAAATATAATATTTATTCCTGGAGGCTATTCACTGCTTCAAATTAGAATCATTCCACGCAGTTTGTGTTATAACATGCACTGGTCCAAGGACAGTGTTATCTCTTTAATTACGAAGGAATATTCTTTTTTTGTAATAAACCTACCTTTATGCATTTATGCTATTCTATTAACCTTCTTATCCAAGCTTGCATTATAACAACATTATGGAAATCAAATAGAAGAATTCCTGACATAGTATTCCAGTTTATTATTGGCAACTGGTAATAAGGGATTGTTGAATTTAATTAAATATATGTAGTTTTTAAATTTATGCGAAAGAATGCATTGGTTGGGATACAAGCATACCACAATATGAATGCTATAGAATCGGAAATTGGTTAATGCCATCGGAAACCAATTATAATCAGTATGTCTATTCTTGTACATTCTTTATCTGATGTATTGGTATTTCAAAAGTTCACTACT
The DNA here is from genome assembly GCA_002751075.1 of Ichthyophonus hoferi. Lineage (NCBI taxonomy): Eukaryota > Ichthyosporea > Ichthyophonida > Ichthyophonidae > Ichthyophonus > Ichthyophonus hoferi. The sequence continues at coordinate 4,089 of NAOQ01000222.1, read as the reverse complement.
TAAGTCAGTTACAATCTTGTACATTTTGTATATATTTCTAATTGACAAAGACATTTTCTTCTTGATCATATTAGCATTTTTGAGGTTAGGGATTCTTCCAGTAATGTAGTTTATAATTTCATCGAATTCTTTTTGATGTGCATAAAGAAATACTGAATTTTGGTCGCTAGTCATATCCTGTAAAAAACCCTTGAATACTAATAGTAACTAAAGTTTAAATCTTTTAGGACCACAGTAAATCAGCACCGGTGTAATGTGGTCTATTATCTAAGACTCCCAAACTCTAAGTTAAAGCCAACAACAAGCACGGGTGAAAATTAACTGCAAAACTAAACATAAGGCATTTGCATACTAATTTTTTTAACGGTATTAGCGTGTTAGCGGTGGACTATTTTTTCTGGTCCAGTTTGAATTTGATTGTTCCGTATTTTGTTTCAGTTAATTAGTGACCTTTTAAAAAAATTAATCATTTAAAAGATTCTCAACAATATAAAAGGATATATTTAACTTATTCGTTATTCTGAATTTACTCGACATTATTTTCTTTCTTTTTTGTCGCATGCAAAAGTTTAACTGATGCATACAATCAATGAAAAATAGGCTTACGCAGACAAGCAAGCACAATTTACATTACATAAATAAGATAAATGCACGTGCGTTATATAACTCACTTAACCGGACATATATGTGCTTAAAAATATCAACTTTCACCTGTGCTGAAAATTGAGAATAAATCAAGTCCCTAACCAGCTCAATATTGCTCTAGTATTAATATGTATGTATTAATAAATATTACCTGCAGAACATTTCTTTGTGTTATAATTAATGGTGATAATTATTCTATCTGGTTATATGTTAAAGGGGTACAAAATAGAAGAAACTTTACACTTGTGACATAAAAAATAAGACTTGTTCTATACTTTCATTAATATACACTGACTAAAATATCCTTATGATTATATTTTCATTTTGAAAGAGTAATCCTTAATAGAAAAGAGTGCTTAATCCTCAGAAACCATACAAAAAATATCGAGATAATCACTGTTGATACAGGAGTATAAATATGAGCAAGTTTAAGTATGCATACACAATATTGGCGTAAAGAAATATCAAAAGTTCAACCTATATATACATTAAAGGGATTGCCACGTACTTGAACAGTACTGAGAATAATGGTGTTTACAAGTTAGATATTACAAAAAGGAATTTGCGCACACAATATATTTCTGTACATGATGTATAGGCGCGCCACAGACAGTTTTATAAGGACAACATATCATACAAGTTAGATATGCCAACTGAGCTATATTTACAATACATACCTAAACCACTAACTAAAATGCATACACATATTGTTCTAATTATAACATGCAAGTAGGTGTAAATACAACTAGACCTCCCAGATGATCAATTAACTTTTCATTCAGAAGTTGACTCCATCTATATCCCCTAACTGGTGTAAAACAACTAGCAAGAGCACATGTATATAAAACAGAGTGTATAAACAATAAATACTTTGGTTATGAAGCATTTTATTGGCTGACTTGAGAAACGGTAGCCCTAGTATGGCTCTCTATTAACAGTAACCATTGGTCTACTGTGTTTATACCATCCTATAATTAGTAAATGAAACTTTGACTAAATGCCTAATATGACAACCTATAGGCTAGGGCTTTGTTGTTATGAATCAATACAAAAATTCCTTAAAAATACAGAGTTTATCACAATGATGTTGGATATTATTGCCAACAGATAGGGATGCTAAATTGTGTGTATATTAGCTTGTACCAATATAAATAAGATATATTGTTATGTAGGCTTGAAATGCGTGTATATCTATCTATGAATAAGGGTGGTTATATTAACTAGAAGTCAGGGGTACATTATGACATAAATTTAAAGTTGATTATTGCTGAAGATGAAGAGAATAAATTGATAATATGAAACTAACTTTGATAATATACCAACAAAAATATACATAACAACTCCAATCCAATACAGAAAGGAAATACAATGAAAAACATACCTTCTGTCGGATGCAGTGGATCGCCGTTGTGAATGCCACTAAGAACATCAAGAAAGGAAGGGGCCATGCCCGATACAGAAAATAGCGAGGATGATTGTACTTGAACCCATCCTACGCATAGGCAAGTTAGCAGTGGCTGGCTTTGGTTGTCAATTTGATTCTGTTGAGAATGAGAATACGTTTAGCGTCGTAGGGACCTATTCTTTTTCTTTTTACTCTTGTTATTTGCAATATTTATTCTATCCGTGGAAAGACTTCCATATTAGCCTAACTAACCTTCTGCTGAGGTATATAAATCATAATATCTAGGGCTATGATCAAACCAGTACCATTGTAGAAATATTATTAATATACAATCATAATTTAAAACATAACACTAAACATAATATATAAAGTGCGATACGAATTGGTGAAGAGAAATATATACAAAAACAGCACTGAAAATAGCTAAATAGGCAAAAGAAGATATCATTCCCACCTTGAGGCCCATTGCAAAGTGTATAAGGTTGGCCCAGGTTTCCAGTAAAAGGCTGGTCTCAATCTTTAACTATGTGGGTGAATATAATATGCCATTACATTCATGATTTGTAAACAGAGTATCGATTCCAATATCCACAACTTCAGAACATGCACAAGCTTGATTATATTGCTATCTCCATCTGCACTATATATATATATATATATATATATATATATCTTCTTTCATTCTACGTTGATCTGATTAACTCTTTATTTTATGACTTTTCTCATATTACGCCCCAATCTCTACATAGAAAAGAGTCATTCTTACTGTTTCAAAATACTTTTTATAAATTACTAGTAATCAATTATAATTTATAAATGATAAAACAAAGATAAATTATAAGCCAAATCGTTTGAAGGTGTATGTTTTGTGATGCGCAGTAAATAGATACTAGAAATGGGGCCCAAAAAATAAAATTACGCTAAAAAAAAGAACAAAGCAGACGTTAACAGAAAGAGATTAGGTACAGCTAATAAGAGGACAGAGAAGAAGGACACACAAATTAATGTACATATGGAGTTAAGAAAACAGAGAAAAATAGATACATATGAAGGCAAAGTATGAAGGAAAAATAATGGGTGGCATGGAAAAAGCAGAGAAAGGTAGCTACATGGCAGGAATGGATTGGTTGCTTATCAAAAAGCAATAGATAATTGGTCAATTGAGTAAAGAGTAAATACATAAAATATTGAAACCAAATAGACTGTAATGGCATTAACTTAACTTACCTCCTTATTCGACTCATACCCAGGCTGTTTGTAGCACCAATCATAGTAGGCAACACATATAGTTACAGCTAATGTCAGTCTTGCGTACAGCCTGTAGAAAATAATATAGGGGTTAGGCCATATATATGTATTTCCAAGCTTTACCCACAACAATCGGTTATCTTTTCTCACCGACACCACCAATTTGTTTATAATTATGTACAGAAATATAACATATGGACTCTTCAATGTGTGTGTATTCTGGCCTGCTCATTCGGGGTTTAACTACATCTTTTTGTCTCGCTCAAGCTCCCGCCATAGAAATAAAAGGATGTGAGTTATCCCATAGTTCATTGAGATGTAACATACTGCCATTCTCCACGCATAGCACATATCTAAAAATGAGAACTCACATCACATTTACATATACTGGCCTAGTAAAGTTTAGATATACCTTGAGGGTGCCATTGAAATGATATCGTATAGTTCTATAATGACAGCTTTCCTCTCCAGGGATGAGAGAATATGAAAGGACATTACTATCTATAAAGGCTAAGGTTAGTGAAAGACATAAAATATTACCATGCACCATAGCTATTAAAACAACCAAAATATGATGATGTAGCAGATAAATTATAACATATACAGTATATGCCGGCTAGATACCTAGGTAAAAAGGCCCCAAGTAAAGAGTGTCTAAATTCAAACAAGCGCTGTTTAATATGCTTGCATTCTCCATGTAAGAATATGGAGGATAAATATATGCACACTATCATACATACTATCATACATAATATTCCAGTTACTATCCTACATACTATCCTACATACTAT
>NAOQ01000221.1:95753-106870 GCA_002751075.1 Ichthyophonus hoferi | reverse complement strand
TAATGGTAATAGAAATAGTAATAGTAATGGTAATAGTAATAGTAATAGTAATGGTAATAGTAATAGTAATAGCAACCACAACAGACCACCAATATCACCAATATATATAATACGTGCCCTATACGATCCCTTATTGTTGGAACTTACCTAATGATCCCACGCCATCAATAATCCCTGTTACAGTAGCCAATGCTTTGGCATTACCATGGAGGGAGTGGTGAGCTGATTGGGAAAGGGCAAGGTGGTCAGTACCACTAATATACACGGAAAGGGTCATTTAGCCTGATATCCTCTATATGCTATTATATATAAGGGAGGAGGAGGGAGGGAGAAGATGGTGCATATGTATGTATATACATAGAATAACTACAATACAGCGAGATAATAACTACAACACAGTGAGATAATAACTACAAAAAAATCAGATAATAACTGCAACACAGTGAGACAATAGGTGCAATACAGTGAGATAATAACCACAACAAATATTGTTGGTGGCAGTGGTAGGAGTAATGTGGTGGTGTTGCTGTTATCATTATTATTATTAATATAAGTACATGTCAGGCTATAATAGAAGTATACGACTACATATATATATATATAACCTTTATTATATCTGTAGGTATAAGTTATATTGGCAAAGAAAATAACGTAGAAAATGATATTTATGCTACTAATTAATTAATAGCCTATTAGCTTATAGTGGATTAATTAGTTACTTGATTAGTGGGCTGATTAATGCTAAATAATGCCTATTATAACAGAATAGTAAGTGAATCGAAGGAACAATACAGCCCCAATAATTCTTCTGTAACTGTTAAATTATGGGAATTTTTATTTAAACGATTTGAAAGGTAAAGACGTGGGTGCAATAAAATAACATATGTACAATAATTAATTCCTTAATAACTCATTTACTGTTAATTAATAATTAATTAAAGTTAATTACCAAGTCTATTAGTGTTCATTACTGAGCAAATTGGCGCTAATTAATTAGCCTGAGCACCTAATATGCTACAAGATAGTCCCAACACTTACTTCTCACATCTGCAGCAACGATAGTAGAGGTAAACGTCAATCATTGATTAATTTATTAATAAGTCAGTTAGTACTAATTAATTACCATAATCATCAATTTAACACTTACTTCCTAGATCAGCCGCCACAATAGTAGAGACTAACGCATAAGGCCCATTGGTTAAAAACCCAATAGCCAATAGAATGACAATGTTAAGTAGTAGTGACTCGCTACCACAGAACCTATAGAGCCAAAGGAAGGGTACGCTGAGGGCACCCATGGTTGCTATAGCAACAGGGAGGATAGAGGGTAAGTGATAGGATAAGGTAGGATAATATAGGATGGAATAAGGTAAGATAGGGTAGGACAGGATAGTATAGAGTAGGATATGATATGATGGGATAGAATAGTATAGGGTAGGATGTAATATGAGATGATGTAATACATAATATAAGGGTATACGATCCATAAATAGAATATAAAATAATACATACATACATACACCCATACATACACAACAATGTGTAACTAAGGATATATGTATAATATGCCAACCAATCATAACCATCCTAATATAACCTAATTAGGAAATCTCTCTACCTGTCACGGAAGCGCTTGCCCCTGTATAGTCCGAAGCAATACCTGCAGCTATGCCACCAAATAACCCACTTATATCTATTACCATAGATAGGTTACCTGCCTGACTTGCATCCAATATATGACCCCCTATGGCTGCACAGGGAGAGAACAAGGAAGGAGAGGGAGAGGGAGAGAAATATAGTATTTGGATTAATTATATGTATATGGTAAGTATATACACACCTCTCATCAGCCAAATATGGCTTAATTATATCATGTGGTACCTATTTACATTAACTTAATGATCTAATTAATGAATGAATATATATATATATATATATATATATATGGTAAGTATATACACGCCTCTCATTATCCATATATGGCTTGATTATACCACGTGCTGCCTATTTATATTACCTTGATTATCTAATAAATGAATGAATAAACCACATGTAAGGGTGTATGTTTCCAAGTTATATAGTAAGATAAGATTAGGTAGGATAAGGTACTTAGTATAGTCTGACGGTTTGACTATAAGGTTATTAATAACTATATAGTAAAAATAGAAATATACTGAAAAAAAAAAATAGAATGATACTACAACTAAAAATATAGCAAAGCTAGCACAATACTAACAATAAAACAACCAAAAAAGAAAACTGCATTAACTCACATAAAAGCTATATTATATCAATTATATCATATGTACACATCATCATACATACTATCCTACATAATATCATACATACTAGCACACAACACAACCAATAAAATATACATACCCGTATTTCCAAAGTAGTATGGCAGCCAATAGAAAAAGATAGCATTTATGCATTTCGAGCAAAACAGACACAGTGAAAATTCCATTACACCAGGGATACTCCAGGCTTGCAAGAATCCTATTGGTTGAAGGTTTCTATCTGTTGCATGTGCACCACTTAGGCCTAGTGAACTACTGGTTGCTGTGGGTTTTTTAAATGCACGGCTCAAATGGTTGGTTCTTTCGGTTTGAACTTCGGTGTTATCTAATTGGATTAAATGGATTGGTTATCCCCCTATCATTCATGGAAATTGAATATAATGCAGTATAATATCATATGTATAAATTTATAGTATATCTTGCTTTAAGAATTTAAGTGTTCATTGCTATTTGTAGGTAGACTATTATGATTGGCTTGGAGTGAGTATAAGTATAGATTGAATTATATGAGAATAGATTATACTATAGTACTATAGTATATTATGTTGTATTGTGTTGTATTGTGTTGTATTGCATTTTATTTCATTATATAGTATCATACATAGTAATTACAAATACATATACAAACATAATATATATAAAACCAATGACTAACCTGGTTCTATAAATAAATATACTTTGTCATCTCCAAGTGTCATATCAACGTCTTCTGGGTCACTGACCTAATTGAAGGATCGTAAAGTGGGGTAAAAGGGAATAAAAAGAAAATGTTAGCAGCGGGAATTGATTGCCAAAAAAAAAATCATTAAAAATCATTAAAAATTATTGTATGAAATATAATACAACAACATAATAATAATACAAAGCAACATAGTAATAATATAATATAATATATAAGACAACATAACATATTTAAAAGCTTATATATACATATATATATACATAAAATAACTACTATTTCTTTAAAAACAAACCAGTTAAATATAATAAATACCCAAAAAAGAATAATTCATGACGTATATGTAAAGGAATGAGTCAGAACAGAGTATATGACGTGGAGTTGCTAGACCACATTCCTTACCTGGAATAGAAAGACAAATATGGCAAGTATAGCAATTACTATGGCAGGAAGGATAAAAGCCCACCCCCATCCCCAGGGCATAACCGCTATATGTGGTAATTTTAAAATGTAATGGGCGATGATGATAGGGTTAGAATAAGGCATAGGAAGTATATATAAATGACAGTAAGATAGTATGAGAGTATGATAGTATGTATGTATGCATGCATACAATTATATACTACCTTAATCAAATAACAATATAAAAATTCCTTCGTAGTAAAATTCCTAAATTTTAATACAATAATTAAAATACATATATCCCAATATGATTATATATTAAAAAATTAAAATTTTAGTACATTAATCAATTTATAGAGTATACGATATTTAGTAAAAGCACGTGTACCTGAGGCCAAGGCTGCACCAATAATATTGCCCAGAAAGGCATGACTATTCCAGGCTCCCATAATCAATCCTCGTTGACTCTTGCCAAACCAATGACTACAAAGATTTAAAATATTTTAAAATCAATTAAAATTAACTGAAATAAATACCTGTAATTAAAATTAATATCTGTACTATGATTCGATGTAGTAGATGATAGATAGTAGATAGTAATTAAGTAATGATGGAATGACATAAAGTTATTTTGCAATGATTGCAAAGATTTAAAATCAATTAAAATCAATGTCTCTATTATGACTCCATGTTATATAGGAGTATGCATATATGTGTGTGCATGTCATTGACTTATGATATAATATGACATGCTATATCATATTATGTTATATTATATTATGTTTTATTACATTATATTGTATTACATTATATTATACTATGTTTTATTATATTATATTATACTATGTTTTATTATATTATATTATATTATATTATATTATATTATATTATATTACATCATAATTATGACATATTATGTTATTTCATATTATACCTTACTATACATAGTACTACAGGCCAACCAATAGACTGGAAGAATCCAGTAAGTAGGCTGAAACAGATATAGTAGGATAAATAGTGTATATGCCAAAAATAGGACATGCCCTGGAAAATAGAATGTATGTAGGCTTAGTATAGGGTATAAGGTAGAGTATGATGTAGAGAGTAGGGTTTGGGGTAGTGTTATGTATGTACGTATGTATATATGTATATATTATTATCAAATGGTACATACATACATACCTGTAATGCCACATATATAGCCGTGCCCAACAGACCAAAAGTAAGGAAATATCTCATACTAACACACAATCGGCTATGCATGCATGTATATATTATTATAACATGGTACATACATGCGTACATAAATATTTACTTATATATACATATATACATACTTGCATACAAACATACATACATACATATATACATACATACCTGTAATGCCACACATGTAGCCGTGCCTAACATACCAAAGGTAAGGAAATATCTCATATTAACACGATCTGCTAGGTTACCAGTTGCAAACATCCCTAAGGCGTAGGCCAATAGATATGCAGTGTCTACACTACCCATACGATTGTTGCCACCCTGTATAAGAGCCAATGGTTTGGTTAGCTACATTTAATTTTTTTAAATTATAAATGTGTATTTAATATTTAAGTTGTTGCACTAGATAGTTGTTATGGATGTATTTATGTATATATTTATGTATGCTATAAGGCTATATAGGTTCACCTATAGTATGGGCAGGATAGATGAAGTGGGTTTGTACATTTATTAGATACGTTATGTTAATGTATAGTATGTTTTGTTATATTATAATGTTATATTATATTATATTATATACAATAAAAACAAAAATAACAACAGCACCACCAGTAACAAAAAACAATCGCCACCATAGCAGCAAAGACACTCCCACCCCCACCAACATAAAATACTTATCTCCAGTAAATGGAGCCCATCCTGGTAGGTTAGAATCAGTAGGCCGAAGCACACCTTTGACAATAGAAGCTGGTTTTCTAGCCATATGAAGTGCCGTATACACTAAAAATGTTAGTACTAGTGCATGTACTTTAAAGGCTTTTTTACTAGGTAATGGCATAATACTCCGTAAGAAACGGATACCAGGGGCTTGGTCGGGCATGTTTCGTGATTTTAGGTTACTCATGGTAGGTGTACAAGGGTATAATAAAGACAATGGAATGTATAGAGGAAAATAGGTAGAGAGGGTGAGTGAGAGGCTGAATCGGGAAGGGTAGGGTAGTGTTACTTTATATCATATTGCAATATGATAATATAATATTACAATATATAGTGCAGTTATATTACATATTATGGTATTCTAAAACATATCTATTCCATACGTTTTAATCTAGATTAAGATGAAAGTATTTTAAGCCAACATTTGTATGTATTTATGATTGGTTGATATTTAGCTAATACTTGTTGAGTTAATAATAATCAAGATTAATTACCGGGATAAGTTTGCGTAGTTCCCAAGGCTATTTTGAATATATTCACTAAACTTTTATGTTATTTATTATTATGGCATTTATATCATTCCTCATATTTATTAATGAGCATTTTCATTGGTTAATTTGAATTAATATATTTTTCCAATTCCTTAATATCATTTAACTCACGTAACCGAAGGGATCCCAACTATTACACCAATCACTGAGTGTGGTTAATGTTCACCAAAGCCATTTAAACTACGGTAAGTTTTGCGTGCTAAATTGCACTAAACTTCTGGTCCAAATTAAATATAATTCGAGACCAATAAATTGTACTAACTAATTTTCTCGAGTACATACGTCATAGTAAGTGCTAATAAATATTAAATGACTATGGCTAAATATATGAATACCTAAATAAATTAACTACTCCTGTTTTCACATTATGATACAAATTTTCTGGTTCATATGGTTAGAATAGATGTCGAAACTAAGATCTTCACCATGCTTTGCTTATCTTTAGTTGTTTTTACCACATTTTTTTATATTCGGTTATAGTTAACTATTAAGGTCAATAGGTAATTGTTGTCCAAAACTGCTAGTCTATGGCTTAGTGGTCAAGTATTTTCATGTACACAAATTAATCACCAGCAGAAGAGTGCGTAATATACGAGAGGTTGCCATTAACACGTAGTGCCTTCTCTAATGCAGAATTTTCTGCCCATCCCGCCCATCCCAAAGGTGCTTGCAGTTTAAGACGATTCAACCGTCCATGTTGTCGCAGTAGCCGAGTAAATATGCCTCCTGGCCACATATGGTAAATTTAGACTTCCTGTTTGCAGGATCGGCTTTGTATTAGTGTGTCAGAGCTTTACACATATACCTATTGGTGTTTCACCATTATATATAATAGTAATTTTCTAAAACAATAATTAAGGTACTGTTGCTATTACAGTTTTCAGTCATCACTATATGTTAAAAGCATTTCCAGAAATTTATTTTATTTGCTTTATTATTCAGTTATATTATGTTTTGTTACAGTCAAATCATTAGAGAATACTTTTATAGTGCCTATGCTCATTTGACCACAGTGGTTGTAGTAGTTCCAGTGACTTGCCCACAGGCTTCGGGATCTGCAATTGGTTTATGAATTGTAGTTGGTTTTGCCGAGTTAGCTAATTGATCTGATCTGTCTCCAAGACCGGTTGTATTAGTAGAGGGCCTATAGAAGGCGCGTATATCGACTCTCTAGGTAACTGGCTGTAGTAATGGTGCCTATGTTCTAATTCAGAGAGAATCGATGCTTTGATTTGCTTGGGTGCTAATGTGGATATTGCAGAATAAGACCAATCAGTAAGGAGTGCTACGCTGTAAATAATAAATATTATCACTATTTAGTGTTAGTAGACGGTTCTCCGACTTCTGAATGAGCGAGAGATCTGGACACAGATTATCGTATTCGAGAGTCAATAATGAACTAGACAATACAATAACGATGTGATGATTTTATACGTATATATTGTAATATTGTTTAATTTAATAACCCAATGCAAAGTTTCATATGTGTTACGAATGATTTCATATCAGCCCTGCTATATTGATTGCTCCCGTTCTCTTTCATTTTTTCCCAATCTTTTTTATCCCGAATATTAATTGTAGCTGTGTTCGTTAATATAAATAGGGCCGATCCTAAAGATCCTTATTGGTTAATACAATTTACAAACCACCACTGAGGCCCATTAAAATTGTTTGACTTTATCTCGAGAATCTAATACTAATATGTCCTCCTTTGGATGTCATGTTAACAAATTTCCTCATTAATGTAAGTGTTCACATACCACATACCTCCACATCGACAAATCATTTCACCTGTTGAAATTGATGTTCAGTTAACTAGTATAAGACTGGTCATTTTATCATCCGCTTGTTATCAGGACTTTGGCCAAACAACGTGCTCATTCGGAGTTAACGGTTATAACACCGCATAAAATTTTATTTCGAAACATCAAGAACTGCATATACAAGGCTGGAAACATAATGAAGGACTGTTGCCCAGTTATTTAAAAAATGTTGTCTATTTTTTTCTCTTCAGAAAATCAAATATGTATTATGCTAAGTATATCCAGCGAAGTAGAACTATATAATACAGATAACAATCTAGATAGTTAACTAGAACAATATGATATTAATGTGTTTCTTATTGAACATAGAATTACTGTATGTCCCCCTCAACCAGTTTTGAATCATTTGGATCACAGTTATTTTATTTACAATTAAAAATTGTCTGGTAAGAAATGGAAGGCTTTTCTATCACTCAACTAAAAGCATGAGCTTCAGGAAGAGTTAGATAAGTTTTTAACACATACTCATTACCAGGTGATAGAGATACTGATAATCCTTACAATCAACTGTGAATAGAACCTGCAAATACAATTCATGACAAGTTACAGAGCCCCATTAAAATTGACTGATCTTCTCTTGATAATCTTATACTATCGTGTTCTTATTCGGATGGATTAGTCTTAAATCATAAGGAAATAAGCTGCAACAAATAAAAGACATTGAACGTTTTGGGCTTCAACACCAATCAATAGAAATATTGTGTTTAGATTGGTTAATCTAGATGCAGTGTTAAAATATGCACGACTCTTGTGTAGGATCCCTAGAATGTCAGTGTCTGGATATTGGATAGCTTTGTGAATATATTACTGCATTGGACAATTATATACAGATCAATTGCATGAGAGAAATTTGCCAAAAGTTGGTTTATTTAGTTTGTTCAAATACTGAACTGTGTTGACCATTCAGTCATGTGTAGCCAACCATATTTCCATGATTAGATTGTAATTGAATTCTAGTACAGCTGGCATCTTTTATACTAGCTGGAAACTTCAAGTCAAGAATTATGTTGTGTTCAGCCAACTATTGTGGATTAGCAACTCTTAATGTTTGAATGTAGTTGGCTATGATAGTAAATTTAATGTTGTGAATCAAATGCTAAGTGTTTATATTCTATGTAATGGTAAGTTATGAAGATAGTGTTGCAATGATATAACACCAATAATAACGTATAATATTGCAGCATTTACCTCACTAATGAAATGTTTTACAAGCGTTCAATAATGTCGTTGATGGATTACAACTCAAGGTATCATCTGATTGATGTAATATTTATGTAGGTCTTGTCATTGGTTCAGACTTTGTTAATCCCATGATCATAATATTTACAATTAACACAACAAGAGGGATAACAGTGGCAACATTACTCAAAATAAAGTCCACTTGTGTGTACAAGGGAATATGGAAGTCAAAACCAAAGACTGGGTTAGGAATTATAAGTAGAGACACGAGCATTCCTGTGACCTATATTTGTTTAGAAGGAGAAAAAATGTCAAATTAAAGGCTATTTTAACGTGCTCTTTTGCGTACACGGAGTACATATAAGCTAAGACATTTTTATTATTAAATAAGTCAGCAGAACTTATTGTAGGCAGGATGCCTAAACAATGTGCTATTTGGACCCAAAACGTAAGATTTAAAATGGCTTACTATATAGGTGTAGTATCCCCACTAACGATAGGTTTGATTTTCATAGATTATATTGGATTGCCATTTAACTCCAATAGATAGCACTAACTATTTTTCCAGGCTACATATATATCAGGATGTGTCAGTTCTATCGACTTGTACACAGCTGTCTGGATCTTCAATTGTATAACTGGTAGTGGTTAATGTTGTTTGATCAGCGTAAATGATAGCTGTTTGATCAGATCTGTCTTCAATGCTCAGTTATTGTACTGGAGGCTCCACTGAAGGCTCATATACCAACTCTCTAAGTAACTAGATGTAGTAATTATATCTCTGTTCTAATTTTGAAGGGATAGATGCTTTGATGTGCTTGGGTGCAAATGGGGAGATTGTACAATGAGATCGTTCATTAATTGGAGCTATGTCACTATGTAGATAAATACGATTATTACTCTCTAGTAACAGTAAGCAGCTCTCTGACTTCTGAACGAGCAAGAAATCTGAGCACTGTTTATCACATGTGCGTGCCAGCAGTGGATTAGACATTATAAAAATGATGTGTTTATTACAAGTGTCTGATTAAGCGCAAAGCATTTGTGTGTTACGAGGACTTTGCATTTTTGCTACTCATTACGGCGTATGTATGAGCCGGTCCTTTACTATTGAGTTTGGCTTTTTTTCATACTTCGTCTTATCGTCAGTGCTAACTTTCTAGTTAATACCTGTTGCTAAGTTTAATAACTTAAATGGAGCCAATCATAAATATTCGTATTAACCCCAACTCACGATAGATCAAAGAGATCCACTAGCATTGTCTGTTCTTATCACAATACTTAAATACTATTATGTCCCTATTTAGATGGTGAATTAACTCATTACCTCATTTTCCTTCATTGATGTAATAGTGCTTATGTTCATATACTACATACTATGACAAGAATCGATCTACTTATTATCAGGGCTTTGATCGAACCTTCTTACCCATCTGTGCTATGTAACACTCTCCTATTGCCCTATTGGCTGAAAGCGTTAGAGAGCCAAAAGAAAAAGAAAAATCATTACATACTGACCTTTTTTTTTTTTTTTTTTTTTTTTTTTTTCTTCTTTTTTCGAAAGTGGTTCAAAATATTTTTCATTTGTGTTTGCTTTTGTAGACGTTTCTTGACGCTTCTCTGATTTAACGGAACCAAACGGCAATATGGCGTGTTCTTGGAAACAAACATCTTGCTGCATAGTCTTGCCATGCCTGTGTTGTATCCATACAATGGTACTCTCCCAGTGTTGTAGAAAATCTGCTTAGCTGTAGGCTTTTCGGTCATTAAGTGAACTAGATAATTCCTGATAATATTCAAAAGTAACGCACTGTATGTTAAATGTTCCTGTTTGCTCTGGCTCTGGCTCTATCGTAGGCTCTGGCGTCTGGCTTCTGGTGTCTGGCGGCGGAAGTGACATGTGGATGTTGCCCAGTTGTTTTTACCTCGGTGTCACTTTAAAGCTAGAAATGTTGATAGTTCAAATGTAGATTTGAAGGCAGTGTGTAGTTGTAATAAAACTGAGTGTCCACATGTAGCAGCCAGTGGTCAGTGGATATATGTAGATATGTAGTGTTGGGATGAAGCGTTTTTGGCATTCGTGGATCATTGACTTAATAGAATTACAAGGTTTTGTGACCATGATAAACTATATAAGCTTTCTCTGCTACCATGTTTGAAATAATAATTGTTAATAATATTAAATCCTTATAGCTATATAAAAAATACCCAAATTAATTGAACATTCCTGTTTTACTGCTTCCCCCCTCCCCACCCC
>NAOQ01000221.1:53601-65883 GCA_002751075.1 Ichthyophonus hoferi | reverse complement strand
TAATATATTACATTACATTATACTACATTATAATATAATATATTACATTACATTATACTACATTATAATATATTATCTTACATTACATTACAGTATATTATATTATACTATATTATATTACATTACACTATGTTACATTATAATATATTATCTTACATTACATTACAGTATATTATATTATACTATATTGCATTATATTACATTATATTTTTATTTTATTACATTATATTATATTATATTACATTTATACTATATATATATTATATTATACTATATTACATTATATTTTTATTTTATTACATTATATTACATCATATTATATTATATTATATTACATTACATTATATGATATTACATTACATTATATTATATGACATTATATTATATTATATTATATTATATTATATTATATTACATTACATTATACTACATTATATTATATTATCTTACATTACATTACAGTATATTATATTATACTATATTGCATTATATTACATTATATTTTTATTTTATTACATTATATTACATCATATTATATTATATTAAATTTATATTAAATTTATATTATATTATATTATATTATGTTATATTTATATTACATTACATTATATGATATTACATTACATTATATTATATGACATTACATTATATTATATTATATTGTATTATATTATCTTACATTACATTACAGTATATTATATTATACTATATTATATTACATTACATTATATTATATATATCCTTCTGTTCCTTTAGCTCGCCCTATTATCCCTCCTTACAAGGATTAATACTCAGATAGATAATAACATATAACATATACATCCAAAAATAGAACATTACTATAGATAGATCTATTACGAATGGTAAAAATACCTTGAGAGCATATAGTATGATATAATATGATATAATGGGATATGGTATAATACATATCTTTGTTTCATTCCTTTTATTTTATCTCATTGCTACACATCATCAACCAAGCCAAAACAAGCCATACTAGGAGGAGAAGTAATAATAACAATATAACAAGATATAGCAGAATATAACAGTCTAGCACCAATAGCGTATATTAAAGTTTTTTAGGAGGGGTTAAACATTTACAACATAACCTACATGTACAGCATATAAATATAAATCACTCGATTGTTGCACTACAATGATGGCATCATCCAACTCTGTCATGTTTCTATGTACACTCCTACCACTCTCTACTCTATCCTCTGTAGTTTTAGGTGTAAATATTATGTCTATATCTCTATCTCTATCTATATCTATAGGCTCTATTCTTCCCAATTCTTTCCAGGATGATATTATGAGTTCAACCTCCGCGGTCTATACAAGGGATTGCTGATACGCCTGTCACCTATAGACTACAACCTTATAGTTGATATAATTCATGCTAAACATACAGTGGTAGACTTAGAGTAGAATAGAGAGAGGAGAAAGGAGTCCTTGGCTACTATATTCAGAGGAATAGCCCGTAGGCCTTATAAATAAATACGGGAAAATACTGGAACATTAACATGGGTTTTAGGTTGGAATGTCAACAGGGAAGGGAAATGTCGTTGCTATAAATAGTTATAGGTGTGGTTGTGCTGCAAATACTTCGTATTATGCTATGATGTTATGTTGAGAATTAGTTAGGTTAATAGAAATAATATTTTGATGATTCATATGTTGAAGTTTAAACCTCTTGTTTTGAAGATACAAAGGTTAGTCATGACCCAGAGATATATTTTATTGGAGAGCTATGCTTAAATTTAATTTCACCTGTTTCATTTGTTCATTTTAAAATATTTCATTAGCCTAACTTAAATAATTTATTTTTGATCGGGCTTCGATTTGCTTTGTATTACATTATATGGGTTGACCCGACTTGGCTATATAATATATGCTTATACACAGTGTACGACATAAAGCATTAATATATTGCACTTACTTCTTTATTATTGTTAAATTAATGCATTATATTTATTTTAATATTTTTTTTTAATAAATTAATATAAAATAATAGTAAAAGAAAAAGAAATTATCTAAATACTTACATGCATATATTACAAAAACAATGAGTTCAAATGTTGTTCACCCATATATGATATGGAATGGTTTAATTTGACGCATTTGGATATTATATGATACAATGTTTAATTTTTTTTTACACAATTGCATTTAATTTTATTATTGCACAACACTTACCACATATGACGATGTGTACTTATACTATCTATATAGTATAGTCTCATTCATCAGGTCAGTTAGGTATTTTAAACGAATCATTTTCAGGTCTATATTATTGATCTTTAATGGACCAATAGGATTCATAATATTAAAATTTAACAGCGATTGCCTAGATCATTATTAGTATTTGTATGGTAATAATTAGCTTTTATTTATTTTAATCAACGAATAAATGTCTAGATATAATTATTAAATATAATGTTAAAACCCTAAATACCATTGCTATTTTATCCCCTTTATCTCGTACAATCAACATGACCATTAATTTAATTTATTAGTTATTATTTATTCCCTATTGGATAATAATGTTCCCCCATCGTCCCTGTAGTGGTCCCCCACCTCGCCCTCTCCCCTCCCCTTTCTCATCCTCCTCGTCCTCCTCCCCCTTCGCCTATAAAGGGAATGGTCCTACACAACCTCCTTTATTAGGGGGTGTTTCCCTTGTAAGTATGTTTATATTTTGTGTTGTAGATGGAAGTATTAGATAGTAGGAAGTGATGGTATAACTCTTTCAGGTAGTATAAAGAAACATGAGTATTTCTTCCCTAAAATACAATGCACCTTAGTGCATCTGTATTAGCATTACTATTATATACTAAAGCTCAACAACAACGGAAAATATGGAAACATCAATTAATACTTACCTAT
Organism: Ichthyophonus hoferi; assembly: GCA_002751075.1. Lineage (NCBI taxonomy): Eukaryota > Ichthyosporea > Ichthyophonida > Ichthyophonidae > Ichthyophonus > Ichthyophonus hoferi. The sequence continues at coordinate 62,997 of NAOQ01000221.1, read as the reverse complement.
ATGACATATGTATACTTTATTCTCCTTACTTACCTCCCCTTCCCCTTTCCTTATAGGATAGTAGACCATGCAGCTATCCTACCCCTCCTGCTCCCATCTCTACCATGGGCCGCCCCGTCCCTCCCTCACAGTCTCATTTCCCACCCAGAAACAGTCTCAACCCTACCCTGCCCTACCCCACTCAAATCAACCCCTCTCTTGCTAGAGTTAGTAATAAAAGGGAATGGAATGGGAATGGGAATCAGTTTAGGCCTAATAGTGGTAGAAATACAGCCAGGCCTCCATTCGCTTCACCAGCCAACCGTAGTTATTCCTTACCAAGTCAGGGGCAGGATGCAGGGTGGATGGGGGAGAGAGATGGACAGAGGAATGGTGTGCAGGGCATGCAGGGCATGCACGGAGGGAATGAAGGTCAACAGAGGCAGGGAGGTAGGAGAAGGGTATATGTATGTTAGTATGTAGGTTTTGCTGGGAGATAGGAGATGATATAGGTATGTAGAATTGTTTTTTTTGTGTGATTGTGGATATATAAGTATAGGTGTAGGTACAGGTATATGTATATGTATGTATGTACTGGCCTGTTATAATCCAATAATGAAGGTGATTGGAGGGTGACTATAATTGGTGAACTAGACTATTCTACCTTGTTGATCCAATTATAATGAAAAAAATATGATTTTAAAAATATCTATTATCCCGTCAGGTTCATACAGAAGCATGACTGGTCCAGGTGGTGATGGCGTAGCCAATAGCATGGCTGGTAATACCAATAAGTATGTTCTTTTCCCTTATATAGACAGCCCCAAATTCTTTCATTGGTTTAGGTAACCAATCAATTGCCCAATATATATTACTTAAAGTAGTCATAAATATAATACAGTTATCATATTGGTGCAGGTTGGGTTTATAGTAGTATACCTTATATCCAGTTGTAATTGTTATGTCTTATGTAATCTATTTGCTGTTTTACCCACCTCTTAATAAACCAATGAATTGATTTGTTAGTCAAGATACTATGCTAGAAGTGCTTCCCATTTCCAACATAATTACCAATCATTCTTTGTGTATAACTTTAAATGAAAGACTGGGGCTGTAAACACCAATCAAGTCTACCCCATATAGCTACCTACTTACACCCTTAGTAAAGTATTACTATATATAGTAGGATATAGTAGGCTATTACCATATATAGTTATATAGTATATTATAATACTGTATGCTATACACATACCTACCTGTTTATCTCGATTTCCATCTGTCTTTTACTATTACTGTCATTTTCTCCAGCTTCTTATACATATCTTCATATCTATATATCTATTCCATCACTTCCAACCTTTCCTGTGTACTCTTTTTTTCTTTTCTTTTGCCTTTCTCTCTTCCATACATACATATATACTATAATAATACATATATACTATAACACAAACATACTCTAATACATCTAATTTCATCTAACCTAACCTCTACCCTACTCTTTCCCAGTTATCGCAGAGCGAGTGCTCCCGCTCACAGACAGACAGGATGGCCACGTCATAACCCCTATAATCAACCTGCAGCCCAGCCTTCCTTTGCGGTATTGGCTTCTTTATCTTTATCTTTTATTAATTTGTTCTGATTTGGCCAGTGGTCATCTTGTTACGTCATCTATAGCGGTTTCTTCTAATCCTTTGATGTTCATAGTATCTTGCTCTGTTGACATATAGGCATTTTTTGTCATTATTTTTACTGGCTCTCTCCCTCTCCTTCTCCCTTCTTCACCCAATGGGGTATGTTCACAAATACGCGAGTCTCCGTGGAAGAAATGGCATACCATGTTTAAATATTGTATTATCTGATTATTATGTTATTATGTTATTATATTATTATCCTATTGTTTATTGTGTTATTATATTATTGTATTATTATATTATATTATTTTGTTATTATGTTATTATATTATTGTGTTGCTACATTATTATCCTATTGTATTATTATATTATTGTATTGTTGTATTATTATATTATTATGTTATTATATTATTATGTTATTATATTATTATATTATTATATTATTATATTATTATATTATAATATTATTATGTTATTATGTTATTATATTATTATGTTATAATATTATGATGTTATTATATTATTATATTATTATGTTATTATATTATTATATTATTATGTTATTATGTTATTATATTATCATGTCATTATATTATTATATTATTATGTTATTATATTATTGTTATTATATTATTATATTATTATATTATTATGTTATTATATTATTATGTCATTATGTTATTATATTATTATATTATTATGTTATAATATTATGTTATAATATTATTATGTTATTATATTATTATGTTATTATATTTTTATATTTTTATGTTATTATATTATCATATTATTATGTTATTACGTTATTATATTTTTATGTTATTATATTATTATATTATTATGTTATTTTGTTATTATGTTGTTATGTTATTAGGTTGTTATATTATTGTGTTGTTACATTATTATCCTATTGTATTATTATCCTATTGTATTATTATATTATTGTATTGTTGTATTATTATATTATTATGTTATTATATTATTATATTATTATGTTATTATATTATTATATTATTATATTATTATGTTATTATATTATTATGTTATTATATTATTATACTATTATATTAATTATGTTATTATATTATTATATTATTATATTATTATATTATTATGTTATTATATTATTATATTATTATGTTATTATGTTATTATATTATTATATTATTATGTTATTATATTATTATGTCATTATGTTATATTGTTATACTATTTTTATGCCTCATTTATCTGAGACTAACCATGACGTATATAGTCAAATGACATCCACCAACCAACCAATTATTACCTTTCTTTAACCATATATGAAAGTATATACGTACGTACTCCATAGCTATTGGTTAACTATTCCACTCACGAGGTTCTAATCCATGCCTCAACTAATAGAAGGGCCGCAATGATCGAGATTTTAATGATATCCACACGTCTATTGGCTCATATTTCAAGCCTAATATGGTTGAAGATCCCTGGCAGCCACTCATTGATCGGGGTTTCTAATACAACTCCTCTTTTTATTGGTTAGCTAACGTCACAGAATGTTCTCTTTCCCAGTGACGAATCATTTTGTTGTGTTAATCTGGTTTTTGTTTTTCGAGGGATGTAGAGTTAGATTGGTTGTGTACTATATTATGTTATATTCTATTATATTAGATCATAGTATAGTATAGTATAGTGTAGTATCGTATGATATGTTATCATGGATTATGGCATGGTATAATATAATAAGGTATATTATGTTATTTTTTATCAGACTCTGTGTAAGTTCTATTGACTTGTACACAGTTATCGGGATATCCAATTATATAACTGTTACTGGTTATCAGTTGCTGTGCTAGAGGTTCTATTGAAGGCCCATAAACCAATTCTCTAGGTAACTGATTGTAGTAATTATACCTCTGTTCTAACACCGAAGGAATGAATGCTTTGATGCGCTTTGGGTCGAATGTGGAAATTGCACAATGAGATCGATCATTAAGTAGAGCTATGTTATGTAAATAAACGTCATTGTCACTATCTAATGTCACTGAGCCGTTTTCAGACTTATAAACGAGCGAGAGATTTTCAGACTGTTTATCATATACAAGAGCCAGTGGTAAATTAGACATTACAATAATGATGTGTATATTAATATAGAATTCAAAAGATTTTTTTGTACGAATACGAGAACTTTGTATTTGCCGTAACCGCGTTTTTTTTGAGCGGGACTTTATTATTGAGTTTTGTTTTGTTTTGTACTTTGCTTTATTGCCTGTGCTACTCTTTCTAGTTAACACCAAGATTGCTAAGTTCAATCACCAAAAGGAAGCCAATCATAAATAGTAATATTAGCTAATCCAACTCATGATGGATCAAAGAGACCCACTAGAATTGCCTGATCTTGTTACAATACTTAAGTACTATTGGCTTACGAACCTACCTATTCACCAGTGGTTAGCGAACTTGTAACATTTGTTAAAGTCTATGATACCGTTTACGTTGATTTATTATCTGCATCCCAGCTTCATCCATACATATTGCACAAAAAATCAATCCTACCTAGAAAAGTGGCGGTGTTAGTATTTAATAGTGTAAGATACATATTTAAGAGCCTTGCTCGGTATCAGGTACATTTTTTTGGATTTTACAGTGACGAAAAATATATTTAGGTAATATATATATACATTAAAATATATGCTAGTTTTAATAATGACTTCCTATTGTGTAGGGAATAGGTAGGTCTATTATTATTGGTTTACTACCATAAAGAGATAGTTTGTATTCCATTCGGATAGGCTGCTATACTGCTAACCTAGTATTCTTACTGAGTGATTGAAATCAGTTTCCACCAGTAGTATCTTTTGTTTTTATTTTCACGTTTGTAACCTTGTGTAGTAGTGCATATGCATGTCGGCAATCATATTTTAACGTTGTTGTCTGATAGGATGTTGGTTTTGGAATTATAGATTTTTAAGTTTTATTGGAAATATATATTGTCTTTCATTAGCTAGTCACAGTCTCTATGAAATGCTATCATGGCCGCCACCAATCGTACATCATTAATTAAATACTACCCAATGATATATTGCAAATTTTAATTAGTTTCTACCATATTAACATCTATTGGTGTTTTATTTTGTGGCTTTTAGTACGATATGGGGATTGGCGTTTCTTAATTAAAATTATATATTAAGTGATTATTGTTACTTTAACACTGCTATAATGATTTTTGATATGAGCTTATTATATATGTACGTATAAAGTTATGTAGCAATGGTAAAGTTACTATACCTAGTATGCATGACCCATATGCTTTAGGTGTAGGCATCGGTTTAGATGCTCCATTTAACTGGAGCTTTAAGAATTAGCTTTTAATAAAAAGGAATGAAAAGGCTTGATTGGTCTTAATTTGCAGGTATATATGTATATGGGGCTATCTGGTTACCATGAATCTACAAAGTCCTTTGCCACATCATATAATTAATCATATATATATAGTATAGTATTATAATATATACAGTATAGTATTATAATACATATATCTAGTATATATTATGGTACATATAGTATTAGAGTATTGCATAGTAACTACAGTGCCAATGATAGTCTATTAATGTATACTACTAATATAGAGATATTACAGCTGGAAACAATCGGATCTAAGATATATTTTGTTTTAAATGATATTATAACCGAAATGTTGACAATTAGGAGAGAGTAGCTGATAAAAATTTTTCAGTTGTCATAAATAAATAAATTTTCTTAAAAGTGGATGATAGTTTGAATACAAGTTGCTAGCTATTCCCGTCCGTATAACTATTATCTTGTCTTTTTTTGTCCTATACTGAATTGTACTGTATTGTATAGTATAATATAGTATAGTGTAGTATGGTAGACAGGATAGGACGGTGTAGAATCATATAGTACAGTATAGTATGGGAGAGTCTAGCATAGTATAGTACAGTATTACAGTACAGTAAGGTATAGTATAGAATAATAAAAGATAGTATAGTACACTGTCTCGTACTATTATTGTACTTCCATACATTCCTAGTCACTGTTTATTCCACGGTGATTGTCATAAGAACAAAGTAGAGTATCTTTGTAGTTGTTGAAAAAATATTTTAAAAAAATATTAAGCAAAGGTATTTATTGGAAGGATCCAGCCAATGGATAAAGGGATAGGAGATACTTAAGACATTATTTATGATGAAAAGGGAAGATGGTCAGTTATGATTGGTATATTAAAACTTTAAAAGCATAACGTATGCCTATTGTTCTCTTATTTTAAATTATATTTTCAATGTTAAATAGCTCTGTGGTGGGTCTATTTAAGACTGCAGTTCTATAGGCTATTTAAAACGAAGCAGATCTAACATAATGACCACCAATATGAATATGGCCAGACCTCATCATTACCACATTTACATAAGTCAAAAAATAAGCTAATAATTATCCAATTTTGAAAGGAGCAATCTAATTGATAAGTTAATTTTAAAATATCACGCACATATGTATGTACATACTACGCCTCTATACCCCGATGTATATATTAACAAGGCATCGGTTCCAACGCTATTGTCCACCTACAATACAGAGTACAGTATAGATATAGTATAGGTAGTATATGGTATAGTATAGAATAGGTAAATACTCCACACATCCCAACGTATTAATATCTATATATCTGTAGCCTATCCATGCAGATGAAGCTATGCCATAGCGGTGGTGACGAATATATATACGCAATATGTTCATTATGTATCTTACTACTATGCCTTTTTATCTTCAAAATATAAATATTAATCTTCAATATGCTAATCATGAAAATATTCAATAAAATTAACCTATCAATTAATTTATATTAATTGTTAGCTTAGTTTTTAATTCAATATTGGGTGGCCTTATTGTTTTTATTTTATCATTGTTTTTGGTTTTTACTGAATATTTCGATAATTCTCATATTGAAAATTAAAATTCCCATTTTGAAGACAAAAAGGCAATAGGATGAATACGCCGGTTTCAATACTTAACAATAGTGGTGGAGACGTAATATATACGTAATATATATAAGCTGGTACCTACACTTGACTAATTTCGTCACATACTTAGATCAATCGATATTTGGCACCCTTTCTAAAACAAATGGTATATATAGTGTCATTATAGAAAACATCTAAACTGAAAATAGGAGTCGTTTCTGTTGCAGCATTTCAGATCCTACAAGTGTTTGAATGAATACTTCATAATGTCTGGTACAACAATACTTTAACTGTTTATGTAGTATCAAACCTCTAAATGTTTAAGAAGCGTTTAGAATGAGGTTTTTCTTTCAACCGGTAATTAAGAGTTAGATATTAATTAATTACATGATGTCACTGTATGTCACTGTACATGATTGGTCAACTGACCTATATTTTCAATGGTAATACTAATAGTATCCCCCTTTTGTAGTATGACAGGGGGGTTCTTTATAAAGCCTACTCCTGCTGGTGTCCCGGTAAGGATAATTGTACCTGCATAGGAATGGGGGTTAAGATACTAAATAAAAATAAACCAATCATATCTAGTGGTTAGTTGGCTATAAGGGGTATGTAAATGAAAATAGGATAAGGTAAGGTATAGTAGAGTGTTGTGTAGTATAGTAAAGTATAGTATAGGACGTAAACAGAAGAGATAATATCACCAATAAGTATTACTAGCACAATAACAAAAGAGGAATATAATGATGAGATGAATCAATAGGAAAGGCCAGGGTTGCAGTTACCAGCCAATAAGGTAGTATCCTGACTAAGAAACGAGATTAGATCAGCCACTGGGAAAATCATTTTAGAGGTAGAGGACTCTTGAACAGTGTTGCCATTTAGTTTAGTACGCAGGGAGAGTGTGTTAGGGTTCGTAATCACTTTGGGCGACACCTAGAGAGAGGGAGAGGAATAGAGGATGAAGAGAAAAGAAAAAGGAGGGAAGGATTAGAACGAAATATATATATATAGATAGATAGATATATATATATATAGACATAGAAGGAAAGAGTGACCTAATGTATAACCGGATGTGTCAGGTATTGACGGGGTAGGGTCGGATAGGAGTGCAGAGGATAGGTGGGTAAGTAGGTATGTATGTATGCATGGCAGTATGATAGTGTGATAGTATAATAGTATGATAGTATAATAGTATGATAGTACAATAGTATAATAGTATAATAGTATGATAGTATAATAGTATAATAGAATAATAGTATGATAGTATAATAGAATAATAGTATAGTAGTATGATAGTATAATAGTATGATAGTATGATAGTATAATAGTATAATAGTATGATAGTATAATAGTATAATAGTATGATAGTACGATAGTATAATAGTATAATAGTATGATAGTATGATAGTATAATAATATGTATCCACCCATATATATATATATATATAATTAGTAACATAGTAACCTAGTAACTCACCATTACTGGACCAATAGGACCAAAGGTATCAAATGACTTGGACCGTACCCATTGCCCCCCTCCCTTCTTCCCCTGCCACCTCCTTGCTGTAATATCATTGGCTATCGTGTAGCCATACACGTGGTCTAGGGCAGTTTCTATTGGCACATTCTGATTGGGTTAGAGGAAAGTGGTGGAAAATTAGTAAAGGGTTAAAGAGGGAGAGAAGGATGAAGGAAGGGAAAATATTCTGTATAGGAATAGGCTTATATATGATACACCAAATATATCTACATGTTTACAAGTAATAAACATAGCGTACAGTATAGAGGTAGGTATAACATATATAGTATGGATGTAGTATACCATGGAGTTATACAGAAGGATGAAGGGAAAAAGTGAACTAGTAGGTTAATATAAGGGGGTCACCTTGCAGTCTTCACCAATCACTACAGCTAATTCCCCCTCATAGTCACATTCGTTTATCCCTACCATAGGGAGTTCAATACATTCTGTATAGTGAGTGTATAGGGTATAGGTAATAGGTAAGGCATGGTTATAGTAAGGTTTAATATTATTTTTGGTATGTTATTGGACTGTACATGTGTATGTATATGTATGTCTGTATGTCTGTCTGTATGTATGCATGTATGTATGTATATATGTATGTAAGGATGTATATAGGTAAATATATAGACGATATAAAACTTCATAAACAAGTGCTATACAGGACTAAAATACTAAGGCAGGTAATAACGTGAATATACGCATAATATAAGAACATATAAATGAAGAGAAACGCAAACACAAGATAGAACTAGATGGAGAGGGAGTGAGTAAGTATATAATAACAATAATTATATATGCTACTGTAGGTAGGTAGGTATATCGTGATTAGGTTATTTGGAAAAGATAAAAAAGGTGCAGCCAATTAAGTTATTTCTTACTATGTGATAAAGGGACAGGGACCAGTATTATCCAATAGGAATTAATATAATTTTATTGGATTACCAATATAAAGTGTTATATATAATCATAGAGAAAAAGTAAAGATACTTATTAATATACTTTAATTGGTCATACAGAACAGGAGTTAAAATTTTAATGTTTTAAAAGCAAGGTCAAGAAAAATAAAGACCAATAATAGAGGGAGGTTAAATTTAAAATAAAATTTACCGTTATGTCCTATTAGTGCATTAGTAGTCTTAGTAAACACTACAGGATATCGAGGTAAAGGAAGATTGACTTCATCTCGATGGTCTTGGTAGTTCAGGCCTATACAGATGATGTTAGAAGGGACTGTAGGTGGGAGAAACTGTAGAAGAAGAAGGGGAGAGGGAGAGGGGCAATAATAAATGAGCTTGTGATA
>NAOQ01000221.1:22289-43312 GCA_002751075.1 Ichthyophonus hoferi | reverse complement strand
TACCTACCTACCTATCTACCTACCTATCTATATATTTACCTACCTATCTATCTACCTACCTACCTACCTCCTACCTACCTCCCTACTTATCTATCTACCTACCTATCGACCTCCAGCCTGACAGTAGCATATGACATAGATGAAGATGCCCTAGACCAGGCCAAAGAAAATAGTGATGAGATGGAAGTGCCGTTAGAGTTTGTACATGCAGATATACTGACCCTCCCGGTAGGTGAAGCTGATAGGGAAATCACGCACCATATGTGTGTATGATAGGGTAGGCACGCACCATGTGTGTGTAGTAAATGGATGTGGGGTTCTCTATTAGTACCGTTTAATTGGTTGCTTAAATAAGGACAATAGCGCGATTGGCTGAGGGTTGATGGATAAAGACTCTAGTATTAGACTAATATAGTAATATAGACCTAATAATTAGCATGCTAAAGATTAATTCAAAATTATGATTGAGAAGTTCTAGAAATATAAAGACAATGTTACTATAAAATGGTTTAAAAATTTTATATCTAATCCTTGAATGGCTATTGGCTGGATAGGCAGGGCGACAATATGATACTGTAATTATGAATCCACCCTTTGGAACTAAAAACAACAAAGGTGTAGATATGCTGTTTTTACGTCAAGGTATTAAGGTGGGTTGTTATAAATGTGTATAGTATGATATAGTAGGATATAGTATAATATAGTATGATATAGTCTAATATAGTAAGATATAGTATAATATATTAGGATACAGTATGATATAGTATGATATATAAGATTATGTTATTGCGTTGTTGTACTATATATCTATTATTATAGTATTATAAATAGCTTTATATGGTAACAGATAACATGATATTATCCTATATGTATTTTCTCTGTCAGGTTATTTTCCTTGTATATATGTCTGATAATAAAATGCTACTTAATAAATGGATAGTTTCGTGATCAAGATATAAAAGATTCATTTTTAAGTTGTGTGTTACGATTGGTTAATATTGATATGATCTATCCCTAGATGTCTAGAGGAGCTGTTTATTCATTGCACAAAACGTCAACCAGAGAGGTGGGTATATATAGGAGTTTGAAATAGTTTCTTGTACAATTAAATCGATATGATTTTATTGGTTGATAATACCATGTTGTACATGATACAAATATTTTATGTAATAATGTATGTATATAAGAATTAGTCATTCAAGTTAAATATAGTCATGCTATCTATCTATCTCTCTATCTATATGTATTATTATTGTTGTCATTGGTATTTCCCATAAACCTTATTTGGCTATCTATCTATTTACATATATCCTTACCTACCAATGCAATAAATGCTACTACATATACTATACATACTATAATACATACTATAATACTTACTATAATACTTACTATTTTACTTACTATAATACATACTAAAACACAAGTAACACACCTCTAAACATGCTAAACCTCTTATTCTATATAAAATTGTAGCACATACAAAAGAAAGCCAAGGAATGGGGTGTAAAAATGGAGGTGGTGGCTGAATTACGTTATGATATACCCGCTATGTATAAATTTCATAAACATAAGACGGTAAGTTCAACGGGAATGTGGGTTAGACGACAGTTTTGTCCCTATTTCGTTTATCTCATTCATACTGTTGTTATATTGTACTATAATGGTATAATAGTATGGTAGTATAGTAGTATAATGGTATAATAGTATAGTAGTATAATGGTATAATGGTATAATGGTATGGTAGTATATAGTATATTAGTATAATAGTATAGTAGTATAGTAATAATATAATAGTATAGTAGTATATAGTATAGTAGTATAATAGTATAGTAGTATAGTAATAATATAATAGTGTAGTAGTATAATAGTCTAGTAGTATACTATTTTACTGTATCTTACTGTATATGTGGCTTTGTACCTTACTATTCTACTATATCCTATCCTACAGATGGATATAGAGGTGGACTTCATTCGTTTTGACTGTCGATCCAAACTGTAGCTCTACCTACCTACGAAACGACTAGTACATAGTACATTATAATATTATAATATTCCATCCTTCCAGCGTCATCAATTAGTTTAAACCTCCTACTAATGGGACTATTAACAAGGATTATAACTTTAACTTTAATTTTAACTTTAATACTAAACGCTAATAGTAGCATTAATACTAAATTTAACTTTAACTTTAATTTTAACTTTAATATTAAACATAATAGTAGTATTAATACTAAATTTAACTCTAACTTTAATACCTTGACCAACTATAGTCCCCTTTTCCCTTTCCCGATTCCACTTTCTACCCGTCTGACTTAATGCTAAACTGTACTAAGCACAAAGCGGTTGTCTTGTATTGGGTTTATCCTATAGGGAAGACTGCTTAATTACTAGGCTTCCTATAGGATCTTTAATTAAGTGCCTTCAGTCTAATCAATGATAAAGTGTTCACCATGTGTACGTAAATAAAGTATAAATAGACCTACTGACGCGGGACGTCAGGAAGGGGTTTATTTCTCTTCTAATTGTAGATTGCTTGTTGAAAGCAATTAGGATTATTACTCTCTCAGATTAGGGGTGGAGTTAATTGAAATTAATTAAAACAGCTATTAAACGATAGTGGACAGCAATGTACCTCTGATATTTCCCATGTTGCCATACTCTATGTGATAAAGCATATGTATTACTTTTATATCTTATCCTTTAGTGGTCTGAATTAATCCTGAAAGTTTTTATTGGTTGTCTGAAAATATAAACATGTATGAACGTAACAAGAGACGATTGGTGATGACCTATTCTACTGATGATATATATGATTCTCAAATGTGAAAGCTATGGTAAAGAAAGATTGTTAAAAAAAAAAAGTCAGCCGGTGCTGATAAATCGAAAATAAACAAATTCTTTGTCCAATTTGCAATTGCTTTTATATGGTTAGTTTATTTTGAGTTTGTTGAGTTCAACCTGTACTGTAGTCATTATCCTAAGGTGCTGTATTTATTGTTAACGAGGTAAAACAGAGATAGCATATATGTTTTTTAACGCATACCGGATGAAAGTTTACCTTGAAAAATATGAGCTACTTATGTATACTCTTTTGATAGTATATATTATTAAAATATTATTTACCTTTTAATGTATGATAAGTCATAACTCATACCTAATGTTTTTCTCATTAGATAAAGGAGATAGTTCTTCGTCCATAGTTTGTAATTTAAAAAAATATTATTGAAGACTAATAATGTGTATATTTGTCTTTTTCTTTCTGTTAGTATTTTACAAAGCAACCTTTATTTAGGTTAGGTCAATAAAGCCTATTTTTTAAGGTTTATTATTATTATTATATTTTTTAGGGTTCTTTTGTTTATTAAAAAGAAATTGAGTGCTCAATTTTTAAATTGAAACAACTGATTACTAAACTAATCAAGAAATTCAATCAAGGATTCAATTTCTACATTTCAGCTACTTGTTTTAACACAACAACGATTCTTGAACTTTATCTCCACTAATAATAACTAACTAATACTCTTTTTTAATTTTATAACTATAACTAGTGCTCCTTATTACCTATCTTTTAGAATATATTAGCCTTCTTTCCTAAGCCAATTGGGTGATAATCTAAACTAAATATAGATTTAAAATTGTTACTAAGGGCATGAAGAATAGAGTTGTTGCCCAGTGGTTGCAATCCTCATGATTGGGTTGCCCAAGACTACGGGCAGGTTAGATCTTGTCATCTTGTTGTTTTCATTATTCTTGGTCAGGTCCTTGTGGAGAGGAATCAAATTTTTTAACGTATTCTCCTGTGCCATACTTGAATGCCTCGGAATAATCCTAGCACCAAAGGTCGTTATACTATGTAGTACAATACAGTATGTTACCATCTTTTCCAGAATATAGTAGTTAATGTGCTTGATTTATCTCAATGTCTTTCCAAAGAAAAGTATTATTCTGAGTTAAAAGTATATATGTAATACTACACCGACCTTTATTTATATCCTCACTTAGGTGTATGATTTCAGGGTCATCCATGTCACTGAACAACTTGTTCAGAGTAACCCCATTTTAAAAAATTAATTTATATTTTGAGGTTTCCATTACCTTCAGTTAAAACAAGAATATTTAATTTATTTGAGTATTTATTTATATAACTATAATCATTTATTATTATTAGTAATTATTATTACATATGTAGTCTGGAAAAATAGTTAGTGTAATCTATTTGTGTTAAATAGTAATCCAAGATGATCGATCAAAATGTTTTGAACTAGCCGATGGCTGAAGTTCCGAAAATATAATAAGCCATTTCAGATCATGGTATCCAGGTCAGATAACCATTGGTTTGGCATCTTGTCCAAGACAACCCCTGTTGATTTGCATAATAATGAAAACATGTCATAGCTTATCTGTAATCCGTGCATGCGAAGGGAAACGTTTAAAAGCATCTTAATTCGGAATTCTCTCTCCTTCTAAACGAATATAAGTCACATGAACGCTCTTGTCTTTACTTGCTACTTCCAGCACCTTCTTTAATATTCTCATTACATCTGTGATTGTAACCCTTTTGGCCAGATTGTTGTTTGTAAACTGGGCCTTCATCTTGTCAGTCTCTCCTGCTCTGATAGAGATGTCAAATTCTTTGATTTAATCAACAATCCTCCTTCAGGAGCCGGAGAGTCTAAAGCTAAAGATATCCTCAACTCTCATTTCATAAACCCTCACGTATTCTATAGCACTGCATAAATATTTTAGATACTGTCGGCACTACAGGGGACTAGAATGCTGACCATGATAGCTGTGTTAAAGACGTCAACAGGATCTACTCTAACGTTACTTAGTATAGACGTCTAGAGTGGCCCACATGTAGATAGCTCTTGTCCATTTTCATATTTTTTTTATTTAGTTTTATTTATTGGTTTTATTTTCGCAAGTAAATATTATGTCTATTGTAAGTTATGTCATACAATATTGGCCCCGCTATGGTGATTAATAACTTAAACTATTGTCCTTTCCTGGACTAGGTCAGGGGATCACTCACTAACCTTAATGAGGAAGTATTGAATGAATGTATAATTCAGATAACAATTGGAAAAATGAATATTATATAAAGATGTACAGTAGATATTTACAATAATTTGTTTTATTTTTTATTCACGAGTGTCCTATAAAATATTAATTTTACTAGGGTAGTTAACGCTAAAAGACTTAACATTATTGATGATAGTGCAGCCAATACAAACAAGGTATAAAATTATAAAATCCTTTTGTTCATTCGCTGTAGGAGTTTGGGCTAATTTATCAATAATTAATTGGGAGACGCTATGTGACATTTCATATTTGCTAGATTCCATAATATCGCAGCACAGTGCACTGCGAATAATCATTTCAATTGATTTCACATGTATTATTTTACTCCAACCTTGAATGCTACCACTATAAATAATATGTTGGAACCAAATTATTCAATGCATTTGTTACAGCTTATTCTTTTATGTTACAAGACCATTAACTCCGAATGAAAATATAGTTCGGCCGAAGTTCTGATAAAAAAAACAGATCATGAAATGATCGGTCAGGTAATAGCATAACTTTCTTGACCAGATTAAATTGATTTGTCAATGCATAGTATGCAAGCACTACATTGTTAATAAATTTAACGAGCCATCCAAATGAGGACACGATAGTGGTCCCATTTACAATGAACACAGCTATGCGGGTGTTGACAAAAATTAAAACCCACCATAAACAAAGGTCGGAAAAGGATAAAAGGCACAAAAACAACTAATAATACTGTTCTCAGTCGTCAATATTTACTATTCAATTTATGATTTTTTTTTTCTTTTTTTCTTTTCTTTTCTTATTATGTCTATAGTTTTCAAAGAAGTTGAAGTAGAAAATCCTGATACTTCACTAGAAGGAAGGCCAACTAGTTGACTCCAACCTATAATTGCATTGGTCCTACGCGGCCAATGATGTCAGGGCACTGTTTTGTGTCTATCCATAGTCGTTGTTCACATAAGCGCTAAAGCAGATACATGCAGATCGGTTTTTCTTATGGCATGCAGTATATGAAAAACTCTTACATTAAATGGGGAAATAGGTTAAATCGTTATCTAAATGGGGAACACAATAGTACTCCCATTTAGTTGCCGTTAAGATCGAACAATTCTAGTGGGTCCCTGTGACCTATCGTGAGTTGGATTACCCAATAATAATATGTCAAAGTTATTGTATTGATTGAATTTGTAGTAATAAGCAGATATAATATACTATAGAATAAAGAGAATAAAAGAATGAGCCATAATCGTGAAGTGAGCGGGTTCGTTATGAATATTTCGAACAATGTTCTTTTAAATAGCTACCAAGGTCAACATTCCAGCCTCTGCAATGCCAACACTGTTGGCATTATTGCAGACAGTGTTATAGAATATATGAGGGTTCGCGCGATGAGAGTTAAGGGTGTCTTTAGACTCTCAGGCTCCCAAGGAAGATTGCCAGTTAAATCAAAGAATTTGACACCTGCATCAAAGCAGGAGAGGCTAACAAGGTGAAGGTCCAGTTTACAAACAACAATTTGGCTAAAAGAGTTACCAGTGGAAGCCCCGAAATATAAATTAATTTCAAAAACAAAAACGGTGTTACCCCCGAATAAACTGTTTTGAACGTGAAACGACACAGCATGAAAAAAAAGCGCAGGCAGCTGGGATTATTCTGAGGAATTCAAGTATGATTCAAACAGAATATGTTAAAAAACTTGATTTTTCTCCCCAAGGACCTGACCAAGAGTAATGAGTGGCAACAAGATGAGAGAATCTAAACTGTCATTGGTCTTGGGCAACGCATCCTGGAGGATTGCGACTACTGGTCAACAAATCTACTCTTCACGTCCTTAGTAACAATTTTGAATCTATATTTAGTATAGATTATCACCCAATTGACTTAGGAACGAAAGGGAATATATTTTAAAAGATAGGCAATAAGGTTAGCACTAGTTATAAAATTTAAAAGAATATTAGTTAGTTATTAATAGTGGAGACAAAGTTTAAGAATTGTTGTTGTGTTAAAACAAATAACTGAAATGTAGAAATTGAATCAGTGATTGAATTTCTTGATTAGTTTAGTAACCAGTTGTTTTAATTTTCTAATTGAGCACTCAATTTGTTTTAGATAAACAAAAGAACCCTCCAAAATATATTAATATTAATAAAAAACATTAAAAAATAGATTATTAACCCATTAGTTGGCTATTATTACTGGACAAAAGGTTTAAGAATCGTAGTGTTGTACTAAAATAAATAACTAAAATAACTAAAATGTAGAAACTCCATCTGTTATCGAATTTCTTGTTTACTTTAATAACCCTTTGTTTTGATTTTAAAACTGAGCACTCAATTTGTTTTAGATAAACAAAAGAACCCTATAAAATATATTAATATTAAAAAATAGGCTCTATTGATCGAGCCTAATTAAGGACTGCTTTGTAAAATACTAACATACACATTAGTAGTCTAATAAACTTTTAAACTATGAACGAAGAACCTTCCCTTTTGTCCAATGAAAAAACATTAGGTACGAGTCATGACATATCATACCTTAAAGGGTAAGTAGTATTTGAATATAATATATATATATATATATATATATGATCAGAAGAGGATATATAAGTAGGGCACATTTTTCAAGGTAAACTTTCATCCGTTGTGTTAAAAAACATATATACTATCTCTGTTCTACCTCGTTAACAATAAATACACCATAGGATAATGACTACAATACAGGTTGAACTCAACAAACTAACAATGTAAAAGCAATTGAAAATTAGACATAAAGAATTTGTTTACTTTCGATTTATCAGCACCAGCTGAATTTTTGTTTTGACAATCTTTCACCTTATCGAATCATATTTAAAAACAATTATTAGCAGTGAAATAGGTCATCATTCGTCCCTTGTCACGTTCATACAGATTTATACAGTCAAGACAACCAATCAAAGGATTCAAGTTGTTTAAACGAAAACCAATAATAAAATACATTAGCGCCCCTAACGCAGGCAATGTAATATATGCAATTGTGTTTGATATAATGAATTGCTATTATGTATATAGCATTGATTCTAGGAAGTTAATCTTAATAGCAAACATAAATACGTACATACATATATATATATATGCAGTCATTCTCAGTCTTACTATAATAGGTGTGATAAAATGTGTACATTCCGATAATCAAAGTCCTAACATAGCAAACAATAGCATCAATGGAAGGGTGAAGGAGGAGAGGGAGGGAGTCTTAACAACTAATAAACAACATGATCCACGTCAGTGTTGTTAATACTATTCAAACCCAATAGAGACATGCTCCTACGCATAAACACAGCCCCTAATGAGCTCTTCACACTTAATTGCATATAGAATTCCCTGGCCAACTCTGGCTTACCCAGGTCGCCCATTGATCTGAGTTGACATAGAATGGCTGCAGCCAAATCCCTTGTACCTTGACTTTTGCTCCCAGTGGCCGCCACTAAGGAACCTAAGTGATCTTTAAGTATATTGGCGCGGAGGACTGGATGACGTAGACAGCTGTGGGCCAATTCTAATTGGCTAGCGGCTACTTCTAGTCCTTGCCATCCCATCCCCTCTAAAGCCTCTTGAACCACATTCTCTACCTGTCTCATCATAGATTGGTTATAGATGCCTGACTGGTCTAAATTCTCATTGGCTGTATCCATGCAGGCAGCCACATGTAGATATGTACGGGTTAGTAGGTGAAGGGCCAATCCACTGGGGGCATACAATCGTGTTGTCAAAGCTAATGGGGGCTGTTGACTGGCTGCGACCCATGCATTGGAAGTGGCATCTATTGGAGATACAGAAGATGGCTGGTGAGCAGTAACCATAGGGACGAATAGGAGAGAACGAATGATAGCAAGAAGGGTTGTTAAAATAGACGGGTGGTACAGTAAGGCTAGTTCTAATAGGCTAACTCCTCTGGATAGGTGGGGACAGGACTTTGGATTGGCTTGCATCTGTGAGCCAATACTATTGACCATATTCTGTGCTATCGTTGCATCCGAACGAATCAAATGGCCTAGTAGGGCCTCAAGCCGTGGCTGAACTTCGGGTGTTTCAGTCAATAAAAGGGTTCGTATCATAACTGTGATTCGCGGTTGTGTCCAGAAATGAATATTGTTGATTGGACTTGGACCTGGACCATCTACATCCACTTTCAGTGCTTGCATTGGGGCAGACGGTATCACCGCACCAGGGTGAAGCGAAGATAGGGAAAGAAGGGAAAGAATAATATCTAACAGGCCCGCCACTACTCCGGGATCCATAGTGGGACTAATGTTGCATATGACAGCTTCAAAGGTCACCATATCAAACAATTCCACCAACATCTTCCACAACTCACTGTCATCTTGGCGGGCACTAGTCAGTAAGTTAAGTAGCATACCTACCCCAGCCCTAACCGTGGCCCTATCAATGGCTCCCCCATCTAAGGACACAGGTAGGGTGCTCATGTTGCCGGCTCGCCGCAGTAAACCCCGTACTGCCCTGCGGATACAGCGTACACACCACTGTCGCCGAGTATCTCCACTAGGGAGGACGGCCACCTCATGACAAAATCGATGTACGATAGGGGAAAACAGGGTGGTGTCCTTGACTAATCCAAACAGGTAGTCTATGATTGCCACTAATGAAATGGAGAAGGCATCGAAGTTTTCAAGTTCAAGTGCCGTATAAAACAGCCTGGTAATATAATGATCAAATAGTCGCGAAACCATGGAAGAAAGAATAGCGTGACAATCGGTAAATGCATCCAAGAGAGTCCGCATCCATTCCCATCCTACTGTGACCTGTTTATACCAACACTGTTCCCATAGTTGTACAATCTGTTGTTGCTCGGCATCACTACATGTTTGTTGTATAGAGAGGATGAGATGGCGTAGGCCGTAGGATTGGGAAGGTCCCACAGGGTAAAGAACGGTATATAGAGAAGGCTGGGAGAGGGTCAGGCGGAGGAGGTGTGAGGCTTGTGGAATAGCTCCTATAGAATGAAGTGCACAGGGAAGAAAATAGTTTCGATACCATCGTGTGTTCTGCGGCATTTCGGTGGCTTGTAACGCTTTCATTGCTAATATGAGCGACTCATTAGGTTGTTGTTGTTGTACATCTATCTGTCGTGTGTTTGATTGTGACGGGCAAGTGCTATTACTATTACTATTACTATTAATAGGGCCTCCTCCTCCTCCTCCTCCTCCTTCCGCCCCATCTCCCTCTCCCTTTCCCTCTCCTAAATATGTATTGGTAAGCACCTCTAATATAACATTCATAACTGCACACATACGCACAGTATTACACCTGTGGCTAGGTGGACAAAATAAATATTCAACAGTTGTTTGTACATCGGACGAAAAGGGTTGGTAAAAGTAGGCCTTAATAGACCCCGCCAGTCGCTTGATAGCACTTCCTACTAAAGAGGTGAGAGGCTGACCTCTAAGTTCCTCCTGTATTAATAGTGGTACTACAGTATCTCTAAACCGTCCTGAACTCCTATGTCTTTCTTCCTCTTGCAACAGAGATATGAGTTGTTCTGTCCATTGAACCCTTGCTCTGTCTTTCTCTTTCTCTCCCTTGTGTGTTGTTGTGTCTGTATCTAAGTCTACCTCTACCTCTACGGGTTGTCCCGTGCATTCTTTGTACGAACAATGGACTAGTTTCCGGAGGAATTCAAGCCTAAACCCGACATCCGCACTAAGTAAGGAGTCTACTATGAAGGGAGATAGGCGGAAATGAGTGTTTGCAGTCAGAAACACGTCCAGAAAGGCATGGCAAATGGCTGGATGAGAGGTGGAACGTCGATTAAACCGCGAGAGAATAGCATAAAACGGTGGATGTTTCCGGAAGGCCCTCGTCCCCTTTTGAACTAACTGGGCCATAGATCGACCAACCAAACGAGCGTGCTCTATACTACTGAGATTAAATGTAGCCAATACATGATCGAGAAGGCGGTGATTTTCACAAGGGTATTGGGTGTTTATCAAGATAGAAATGGCTTGTGCAAACTGAGCAGGGGCCCTTCTTTCCATACAGGCCCAGCCACCCAATGCTTCGTGTACTTCTTTCTCTAGTTGTTCTCGATTGTTAGGCGATAGTCCTCTTAGATTACGGGGTATCATGGCAACAGCCATGGCATTAGCTTCTTGGCTTATCTTATCACTAATCTTCTCTCGCTTGGATACAGATACACCCATTGGTCCATCTAATGCATAATCATGATCCTCAGCCGGTCGTTTGTGGGTATCCGTATCGTGTACTGTGACGTTACCCTTGTCAAATAAAGCCATGTACTGGTTTACACGGTCCAATCGTTGCTTATTATCTACCACCATGACCATGACGTCATCACTCCCTTCCTCCCCTAGATACAACATAAACCTCTGAATGCTCTGTAGTGCATCCTGTGAGGATATATTTTTATCCTGACCATGTAATTGAATGTTAAAAGTAGTTAAAACATACAGCCTCCACTGGGTAAACTCCATAAAAATCTGTGCATATAACCACGGGTTCTTCCCATGTATGCATTGCTTTACTATCTTAGGCACGTGTTGTGTACCATTTTCATTGCTTTCAGCTGCGTCTCTGTGCCCCTGCTCTAACTGTAGCGTTGCCTTGACAACCAGCCAGGCCATCGGTTGCTCGCTTTCTGTCTCACACACACCATGAGGTAATTCAGAAAACCAGGATGATGGTAACCAAGGTAAACACATGTTATTAACATCTTCTTGCTCGTCGTTGTCCTCTCCCTTCCTTCCCTCTCCGGTCATAACCAATTTTATAAATCTCATAAAGGGAATATCAGACCAATACTGACTCTTATCCAGTGGCTGTACATTGTATAAATATAACAACTCCCTTAGCACTATCTCCTTGTTTAAGCTAATGGTTGCAACAGTAGGGTTAGGAGTAGTTGTAGCAGTTGTTGTACACGTACTGTTATGCTTCAAGTATGCAAATGGGTCTTGCATGGTTAGCAACGACTTACAAAGAACCAATCGTAATAGACTACCACCCATCTCCATCTCCTCCTCTAAGATGCCTTTACTTTGAAGGGCTTCACGGGCCGACCCGTATTGAGAAAGGGCCAATTCGAGCCAGAGGTCTCTCATGGCTAGCGGGACCATACCTATCCTACATATACCATGTTTCCTTTCACTTGTATCTCTTTTATCCTTTAACTTATTATTATTATTTGATTGCTGAGTGTGTGCGGTGGTACTGGAGCCATTCGATGGAACTGCAGTATGATTGTAGCTGTCACTATTGTTATTGTTGTTATAGCTATGATTATGGTGGAGCCTGGAAACTAGCCATGAGGCTAGAATATTATTTCCAACGGAAGTGAGATGAGCGGCTGCCCGGGAATCATCATCATCGGCTATGCCATTGGCCAATCCTAATGGCAATTCAAATACCCGGGCAACATAATCAAATTCAGCATGAGGGGAATAAGATCCTTTAAAGCCCTTGATATGTAACCTAGCCAATCCACAGGTGGCCCGCAGGCATGTGACGACGGCCGGTGGGTATTGAATACATATATCTCGCACCATACTTTGTTCAAGGCGTCGAAGTTCTTTGGGTAGTACTATAGGTAGTTCTGTAGCGATCTTGGGGAGGTCCAGCAATAGAGTAATGGATAAGAGGTAATTGACAGAAATCCATCCGCATATCTTATCAAGTATGGGCGCTAACCAAGGGTGGGCGGCAAGGTTGGGCAGAAATAGTTTCTGAATCACTAGTAGTAGTTGGTGGTAGGCATCTGTACCTATACCACAAAAGGAGAGATGAAGGAACAGAACTGTAGTCAGTTCGTCTAGTACTTGCAGCCATGGGTCCTGTGAATAGGAATGTGGTGGTGTGAGGATAGGGCTGGATGGTAGAAGTATAGTATAGTATGCATATGATAGTATGCGACATCATCACCAATAGCAACGAATCAATACAGTCTACAAGGTACAAGGGGTATGGTATGCCACATATACATACATACATACACACACACAGAGGCTACATATTAATAATAATTGCTAATAATATTAAATGTTTATAGCTGTATAAAAAGAAATATCCAAATTAATTAAATATTTCTGTTTTAATATACAGTTTTTATTATTATCTATCTATTTTGTTTA
This sequence comes from Ichthyophonus hoferi, assembly GCA_002751075.1. Classification (NCBI taxonomy): domain Eukaryota; class Ichthyosporea; order Ichthyophonida; family Ichthyophonidae; genus Ichthyophonus; species Ichthyophonus hoferi. Next base: position 30,117 of record NAOQ01000221.1, on the reverse strand, counting down.
TATACATTATACATATATTTATTATAATAGGTATATAATTTACTATAATGGAATATAAGTAAAGAGTGTGAGAGAAAGAGCGTATACATTAGCCGGCGGATAAGCGGCATTATTAGCAAAGGCGAGGGCCGCCACATCCATAGTTAGCCTGACGATAAGATATTGGCAGGTAGGGATAGCCGCGTGCAGTCTAGCGGTAACAGCCTGGATAAAGGGGGCCACTAAACTAGGGCGTTGTGAAAGGAAAACCAGCACACCATGGGTGGCTTCTCCTCCTTCTAGGGCCCAGGTGGCCAGTTGTTGCGCATCTTCGCTTAGGTGTTCGCTTTCATAGCTGTGGGGAGAGCGGGGAAATAAATATCATAAAAAGGCATTTAATGGTCATTGGCTTTTCAAAAGTGTGATCTGGTATTTGTATTCGTCAACTAAACTTAGATTGATTCATGATAAGTTGAGGGGTGCCCAATAAATATCACAAAAAGATAATTGCAGTTATATATATATAAAAATGCAATTAATGGGCATTTGTTTTTTAAAAAGTGTGATATGGTATTTCCATTCGTTAATTAAACATAGATCAACGAAACATAAAGACCACACTTATCGCAAATTGATTGAAGGGTATGTAGATATATGTATATAGTTAGCTATATACATATATTATGGTTAGTTGGTTGATTGGTCTGTGTTGAGCTAAACAGAGCACTAGTTTTAGTTTCTTAGGTATATATATAGGTATGTATCTATATATGGTTATGGTATATCCTTATATAGTATACCAGCGTCGTAGCACATACATACATACACACCATAGGGTAGGGCCGGGATTCTAATCCTGTTAAAAAGAACGCGCTAAGCATTTCAATTATTTGCTAATTATTATCTTAATTATATATAGTTCTAATCAGGTATCAGCATATAATCCATTAAATCCGGCCCTGTCCTATGTCTTATTGGGCAATCTAAAATTATGTACCTACCTTGGTTTGTGCCCAGGTTCTATAAAACCAAGCCTGTTCACATCCAATTTATTCTCATATAGCTTAATATAGCGCCTCCCAATATAGCAACTAAAAACATAATTTTAAAATATGTTTGTGATTGGCTGGTGTCCTTTGTTGTATATATCTATTGGCTAAAAAACGAGGTAGATATAAGATATAAAAGCAACTAATCGACACAAACAAACCATGACTAAGGAATGCAATAGAGAGATTGATAGCCAATATGTGTTACTCACCTCTTACTATGAGAATGTGCAGGGGCCTTAAATACGGCTGCATGTAATTTTCGATGCTTCTTTGACGGCGTCATCGTGTGACATCACTCTAGAGATAGACCAATCACATATTTTGGTTAATAAATTACAAATAATTCCATTCATAATAAAACTAAACACAATAGGTGATTAATTCAAGTGAATTTTAATTATGCAATCTAATAAACGATTGGGCGAGCCACTGTAGAGATATCATATACATACATATACATATACATATACATATACATATACATTGTTATAAGGTTGTTCGCTTCACGTTCACCACAATTAAAAGATATTATTTTAGTGGCTGCCTAAAAGGAGGGAAAAAGAAGTAGCAATAGAAGATATTAATGTACTAGGGTATATATATATATATAATCCCCGCGTAAATATAAACATAATCATGCTTTATCACTTGTTACAAATAATAATAAACATTTAAAAGAAAATAACAAGACAAAAAGTAGAAGTATATGTAGTATTATACTACCATTATGTTCGTCTGTAGTGGAAATATAAAAGGTCCAGCATCTGTGTACTGTGGATAGCCACACTGTGCCATAAATATGCCTAGAGCGGGGTCACATTAAATGTGTTAACTGACTAATTAGAATAAATGCATATACAATATATATATATTGATATTGAAATTGGCCCTTGTCAACCTCACTCTTAAAGATAATATGCTAAGTATATATATGCTACAACATATTTCTTAGAATAATTGTACCCCTCTTAGTTAATATGTTAGCACTATAAGAACAAATGTCTAACAAACAGGCAAGGAGATTGTCGTAAGTCATCCCGAGGCATTTGATAATAAACTATATACTATATTATATTATACTATATTATAGTGTAAAATGAGTAGAACCAAGTTGAGTACCTTCAAGAAAATGATGGATTTGAGAAATTATGTATAATTAAACCTTTCATAAGGTAGTGTATCAATGAATAAATGAGTAATGGTGCGCAGAAAAAGATTTATTTGAAGTATCTATAAAAGTCATAACAAAAGGTTCAAGAGACAACAATAATAATTCTAAAAAAGAGTGTGTTGTAGAAGTGAGCTATAACAGAACTATGGCTGGTGTAAAAGAGCCTTGTCCGCTTTTTGTAAGGCTTTAGCAAACATAATATGAACACTGAAGTTTAAAAATTACCTGTTAACATTATACGTTGACGGACGCTTACACGCAATGCAACCTCTAACAATAACATACGGCAAGTAGAACTCTACTCAATATCAACATACTGTAAGCAGTAAGAAAAAGCTATAAATAATAACAACAATACAATTTACAAGATAGCAATAATTAATCGCGCAATAGATCAAAAAAAAATATAACAAAAAAAGTAGGACGCAGTACCGGCAAGTCCGGTAGTAGTAAATCAAATCACGTGACGTAATAATCAAATCGATCCAATGGCAGGTATCTAGCTTCCCACAAAATAGCAGCCAAACCGTGCCGATCTCACAAAGTATAATTATGCGTAGCAACATGTCGAGGCTGGGCATTATATACCTATCAGAGATCCAATCAGCATTACGCATTTTTTAAAATATTATTGGCTTATTATGATCCATTTGAGATATTGAAGTATTATTGGGTTAAAATTGATTTGCGTGTTTGCCGTTAGGGAATAGCTGGAAAGATACAGAAAACTCGGTTAAAATTTATAAAAGGATAATAGGATAAAAAGCCATTAATCGTAAAGCAACTAAAAAAATATAAATTTTAATTAAGTTTTCGGTAAGCAATTTAAAAAATCATAATAGTATTGAAGGTTAAGAGGTATTTCAAGTTTTGCTTTACTAACAATTTTCACTACTATACGTAATTATGTTAAATTTGTACATGATCTCTACCTAATCTTACATCAGCGGAAGGCAAAAAAGTATTAAAAATCATCAACAAACACGTAATATTTAAAGTTATGGTAATAAATTTGAATGCAATATTACACAGATAATATTATAATAAATGATTTTTATTTTTATTTCAAACATATATATATATATATATATAGCTGCAAGTTGCTTTTGCGACAAAAGAGGAATTGAATTGCTTATCCACCTTTGCGGCCTTAAAATGAGCGTGACATGAACCAACCAATGATGGGCAGCTTGCCATGATGACGTCGTATATCATAAGTGTCCGTGTATTTCCGGGTATCTAGTTTAATTTATTTCAATACATGGATATTTATTTACGTTCATAACTCCTATCGTATAACCAGTAACATTTAAAAAGAAAAATTAAGATCACCAAGTCTTATCCCTTTTGTTTGAATCGAATCCAATTTAAATATTCAGTCCAACCTAAGCAACTGCTGAGGCTACATCACGTCTGTATCTATATCTATATCCGAATGAAAACATTAACATAAATATTTATTTCTATAGAACTATTTTTTCAAGTTACGCTATGAAAAGAGAAGATAGATTAAAAAACCCAAACATATTGTTTTTTTAAAAAATAAAAATAAAATAAAAGAAACATATTAAGTTATAAAGACTTATCTAGATGGGAAGATGTGTACTCTAATAAACTTCATAAAATTATATTCTTTCATTTATTGGTTAAACTTTTACACTAAAATATCGTTATATGATTGGTTATAAACCATTGAAGTCAAAAAAAATGCAGTCTTAAAGTCGGATTTTCAAGCCACGCTTTAACTTGATGACGCCCAATCTAGTCATATATAATTATATGTATAGGAAATGTATTGCATGATAATTTCTAGTGCAGCACTCAATCCGCAATAGAAATTTTATTGCAATTTGAATTTTGTATAGAAGCATCTTTAGCTGGGTTAGCAGTAACCACAATAGTTAGTGCTGATCCGCTTTCAATAGAAGGCAATGTAATGGCAGGCGTATAAGCTGATTCTATTTCCAATTGTTTGTTGCGATTGGATTCAGCTATGAGTGCAGGACATATTCCTGCCTTAATGCCTTAATGCGCTTGGGCACGATAGTGCTTATGGTACAGTATGTTATATCAGTGAGAGGTTCTAAATTGGTATGTATGTAATGTGTGTTGTTGGACTCGGATGTAACTATGCAGCTCTCAGTGTTGTTAGTAGGAGAAACATTCTCAGAGCACCGGCGCTTTTTTTCAATTGCTAGTACTGATCTAGACATTACAATAAAGATACGATAATTATAGAATACAGAACAAATATATTTTAATCATTAAGATAGATTATATATATATAAGAAATAAAAAGTTTGTTTTATAATTGTGGAAACGCCATTAACTCGTTTTTATTATTAGTTGATTTCGTTCCTTTTATCCTTTCCGCAACATGCGGGACCGATCGTAAAAATAACATTCACAGAAGACCACTGGCGGCCACTAGAATTATCTTATCTTGTCTAAATGATCTAATGCTATTGCATCCTAATATGATTGGCCCTAAGCTAATTATTTCGTTTAATTCTAGTGCTCATTCTATGTATTGACCAATATATTTACCTAATTAAGAACGTTGTGCGTGCTATCAACTAATAAATGAATCAATCATTTTATGATCCGCTTGCAGAACTTCGGCCGATCTATATGTTTCTTCGGAGTTGAACGATCTTACAACAACTTTCAAACTATATTTTAAGCATTTTAAATTAACCTATTTCCATCATGCTAATTACAAAGAAAATAAAAATTGATAATCGATAATTTATTCATCATCTATGCTTGACTACACCATTATCTTTTAGTAGAACGGTTGTACACTTTAAGCTACTCATTCTCCTCAATGTATTGTAAACTTATTGATTCTTTTAATATCTTCAGTAAAAACTTTTACTTTTTCTTCGGGTCCTAGGTTTCTCCAATGAGAAATCTCTAAATAGCCAGGTAGATATACATATTTATAAATATATACTAACTATAGATGGACCAGATATGCTTGACTAATATGTCATGGGGTACACAGTATGACATTGTGACATATTGCAATCTTAAATAAAAAAATTAGCAAGGCACTAAGTACCGATTAATGGCTTTAAAACATATACTACTAATTTACAATTAATATATATATATATATCCTATTCTAAAAAAGCTTGGTAATGGAAGGGCAACAGGTTTCTAGCTTACAATGGGCTATTGTTAAATATATATATACATAAAATATCTTTAGATTGCATCTCAGTCGTGATCCTAGGATGCGTTCCTCTATCAATACCACCCTGATCTTTTATCAATTAAATATCATCATTTGAATTTTTTATTAATGTTTATAATTTAAGTCATATTTCTGGTTATCAATTAATGCAAACTCTAATATCAAATATTGGAAAAAGAACAATTATCTGTTGTACTGAATTCAATATGACGTACGGTATGCCTTCCTTCTCCTGGTTGTTCCAGGTAATTATCAGTAGATAAAGGACCGGCTGAAATCTTTATGTTCTGCATGTAGAACACAATTTTTCTGAATTTAGAGATGCTTTATACTTATTATCTTGTAATTAGCAATATTAAAAATAACTGTGGTCTAAACCACTGTAATAATATTTCGACACTATACAATTATTCTTTGATGATTTGATTGTATAAGACTTAAGTAGTAGACCTTCGTATTAAACTGTTATCGAGGATTGATTCTTTGTAGAAGTATCTTTTGTTGGGCTAGCGCTGGAAATAGTTAATTGATCCAATCTCTTCTCAAGGTTCAGTTGAAGTGAGGTCCTTTATAAGGGTGTAAACAAACTCTAGGTAACTAGCGGTAGTTGATGCCTCTGTTCTAGTTCAAAAGGAATCGACGCTCTGATGTGCTCAGGTTCTAATGTAGATATTTCACAATGGGACTGATCAGTAAGAGGTACTATATGGCAATGTAAATGGTAACTATTATCACTATTTAGTGTTAGTAAACAATTCTCTGACTCCTGGAGGAGCGAGAGATCTGGTCATTGATTATTGCACTCAGTGCCACTAATGAAATAAATATTACAATAAAAATACAATGATTATAGAAGACAGGTCAAATATTTTCTAATCATTTAGATAATATATATATATATATATATATATAGGAAATGCAAAGCTTTGTGTTATAATGGCTGAAACGTCATTATCCGTGTTTAATATTATTCCACTCCTTTTATCCTTTCCGCAACATCCGTTTATTGCGGGTGTCAATCGGAGCTATCGTAAAGATCCTTATTGGCTAATACAAGTCATACCAGTGAGACCCACTAGAATTATTTGGTCTTGACTTAATGATCTAATACTATTGTGTTGCTCCTTCAGCAATTTTACTCGTTATGAAAGTGCTCGCATTCTGTGTTGAAAATTCAATTTACCTAATTAAGAACGTTATTTAATCAACTATTATTAGACCAATCCTTTTATGGTCCACTTGCTACCGAACTTCGGCCAATGTATATTTTTCATTCGGAGTTAACGGTCTCACAACACTTTTTAATAAGGAATTTAGATGATCATTTTCTACCACTATAAAATCAAAAAATAATAGTAATATAAATTTGACAACTAAAAACCTATAATAGCAAACAGTTACAGTAAATAGTATTTCTATTATTGTCTTGGGAACATATAATATACATGTAAAGAATGGGGATATTTTGGAAACTTGAATCGATGAATTGTCGGCGATGGAGTAATTCGGGGTCAAAGCTGGCTCACTTATATGAGGTAAATTTCTATAATTGGATTCGATTCGCTTAACTGCGGTCTCTTCCGTTGAATTTATTCCAACCCTTACTCTTTTGGAATCGTCGGTATCAACGGAGATGAATACCTCTCGGCGTCTACGGTATATGTAGTAGTAGGGATATGTGTATGCTGTGTGTGACGATACACTAATGCCTTCTGATCTTTATGTTTCTTCTCTTTAGGTTTTCTCTTGTGTTTGGTCATAGTTTCTTTAACAAAAGTTGGCTATTTTCATCTCTGATTGGGTGCCTGCCGGTTAGATTTGGCTTTTTCAGTTTTGATACTTCTTGCTGGTTAATCTGCGGGTTGGTGTTTTCCAATCGTTTGCGTGTTTAAAACTGTAAAAAACATTAGCAACCAGCGTTCTTTTATACTTAAACAACTGGAATCGCCAAGAGTTTTCAGCAACTATAATAAGGCTTATGTAACCCGGACAGAAAAAATAGGCATTTGGAGTATTTACATTAATTGAAAGCTAAAGTAAACCTACCAAATATACCCTTGGAGACCCCGACGGCCGTGGACAAGTCGCTGGAACTGATACAGATTCTGATAACAACCGAATATTGTTTAGTTGGTTGCTTAGGATGATAAACTGCTATTTGTTATACTAGATACTATTCTTCATTCCTGATTGATTCCAGTTCGACAGCTTCATTAGTATAGTAACGTACTAATACCACGTTTCTATTAATAAAGTTATTTCTAATCAGGTTATTAAGACAGCATCACTACTTGTTCACGCAATAATTTGTAGAAATTTTGATGTTATCATATATATATATATATATATAAACTCTTGTTTATAATGTGCTTAAGATTATGTTAGTAATTGTTATCTTCTTTGTCGTTGACACTACAAGAAACGTAA
>NAOQ01000220.1:99276-116652 GCA_002751075.1 Ichthyophonus hoferi | reverse complement strand
ACATATGGTAATTGGAACATTACCCCTCTATTGGTAATTTCCTTATAGCCGATACCCATACTTCAACATGAAGTGCCCCATTTATTAGATTTTTGTTTGCTTTTGTACTTATTTGTTTCTACCACCGCCAGTGCTTAACTATCTTGGGGTAACTTTCAGATATTGGTGAATTAATCCATTAGAAGGATATTGGGTAACTAATTAATTCCGAGCCACTCTATTTCAAGTATTTATAATTTTAAAAAACTACAATTGCGATTAACGAGCTCGTAATAGTGATTAATAATTTGCCAATCATGCCTGATGCGCTTGTTACTAAAACTTTGGTTGATCTACAAGTGAAAAGGTATAGCAAAGTTCAAACGGCCCGTAGTGTGGAATGCGATAATCAGGATAGTCATAACATATTTCGGACAACGCCTAATCAAAAATAGCAAACATCTTTGCTTCAATAATATTTCAACCCTAGCCAATTCATTATGTCCAAGGAATTTACGAAAAATCAAAAACAAATTCTCAAATATACTCATCCAGATAAAGCTTTCATTCTGAATCAAGGCAGAATCGCGAACGAAGACAAAGCTTCTTTCTCTATGGATTTTTCTAGGACTAAGAGAATACATACACATTTAAGCCTTAAAAAAGCTATAATCAGTCTCAAAACCACAGAAACCAATCCAGAGAGAAGAAATTCACAACACCTCAGAAAAGGACTTGACTTTTGGCTATACCCCATGGGCCTAAAGTAAGAAGTTAATTTTAAATTACAATAAAACCAACTACAGTTATTTATTTATATTAAGGCCAGGTTGTTAAAGAATAGGTTTGGTATCTTAGATGAGTTAGAGAAGCCTAATTAAAAGCACAATAAATCTTTAACAATAATTGTAAATATAAATGTACATACTTTAAATAAAATACTTTGGTTTGGTGAAAATCAGCCCAGCTGGAGTTTATTTAATGTAAAGCAAAAGTTAGCCGTTAATTTTATCGTTCTCTCCTGCTATGTAAGTAATCATATTCCATACTATTTTTTTGCCTGAAAAAATAAATAAAATAAAGACATAATTAGAACTTCATCTAATAGCCATGTAACGCTTTGTAAACAGCAGTACATAGTTATATACTATTATTAATAATTTTATCGCAGAACAATGCGATAGAGTTAAATAAAAATTAGTAATTGGTGTTGTATGAAAAACAAAAAAAAAACAAAAAAAAAAAAAAATGAGAAGTTACTAAGAAAACTTTAATGACAAATAGTCTCTTAGTTGGCATATTAAAACGCATCAATGTTCAGCTAAATCAATGTAAACCAGTTCTTCAATTAAACATAATATGTTAATAAGTAAAATATCGGTTAACCATATTCTGTCTTTATTTTCAACCATTATTATCACAATGACGCAGGTCGGGTGGCAGACTAGTGCAAACAAAACCGGAAGCCCGATCTCAGTGGTTAATTTATACCGTTCTAAACACGTGTGATACGATGAGACTAAATTTAGATCAAACTGTATACTAATATGGTATACAGGCATTATCTCAATCTGAATCATTGCTACGTAGGTTTAATAGATAATCTCTATTATTTAATTAGTAGAAAATAATCAATAAATAAAATATATATTATATTATAATTCAAATAAATAAAGAATTATTTTAACATAGTACATAAGTTCCAATACAAAAGACAAAACATTCATGAACTTGTCAAATAATCCCTGAGATATTAAAATTGGTGTATTTAAGATCCATCCAACCATAGCACCGTTATTGCAGTCATACACTATCAAATTAAATACCCACAAATTATTCAATATTATACCCCCACCAGACTACCTTTTCCCATTATATATACCTGGATAAAAAATGAAATCGATCTTTTAGTGAGAAGTTAAAAATACAATTGATGTTTCTTTCGGACCATCTCAAAACCATTCTATATATACGTTGGTTTTGATTATAGTGCGCAGGAATTATCCTACCTGTGTTCAAAGGGTGGTAACCAACTGTTATAGGGCGACAAATTGGGATAAAAACTGTATAGCCTTTATTCGGTATAACTCCAAAATCCTGAGTCTCTAATCTGTCTCAAATTCTTTTTATACTTTCTAAATACATCAAAACCCAACATTAATTAATTATATAATTATAACTGTAATTACTTTGCCTATTTTGTATTGGTAGCTACATTTGATAGTATTTACTGATTCACAAAAATTTGTCAATATATAACTGGTCCTAGTTTATAAAAAAGACATTAAACTTTCAAAAATAAAAACTATAAATCAAGACTTTACTTTAATTACCCGACCTTTGCTGGCTATCAATGCCATTATCAATGCATTAGATATAACAATACTGAACAATATATATATATATATATATATTAGAAAGAAAAAACAATATATGCCAGTGGCTTTTTAAAATAATTAGTTTTATAATATTTTAAATGTAACGACTTTAGTAGTGAATGTTTCCTATGGATCTTTTTTAGGGCTTTAGTACATCAAAGAGATATTTTTATATTCTAAAATACATTATAAAAAAGTGTAGAAAAATAGTTGTAACGACTGTTCACTACTATATGTTAGAACCTAAATTTCTAACTACGGTTAGAGAGATTATTTTTTTATTTTTTTTACATTTATTCATTATGTAATAGAGAAAAATGTTTTTTTCTTAATTAGTCGAATGGGAAATTGTTGAGAATTATTTTTCTTTAATTTTACATAAAAGTTTAGAGTGGCTTATCACGCAAGAATAAGTCTAAGATATAGTAGCAATATATTAGAAATGTTTACTTTTTTTGTACAAATATATGATTTGCTATATGTTTATTTTAATGTAATCAAGTTGTTGTTTAATTCCTGTTATTCAAGTTATATGTGATACGACAAATATCCTGATACGTTAGAATATTATTGCTTACTTAGTTTAAGAGACAAATTATTTTTTAATATTGACCAATTATGCGGTTATCTAGCGCTGTTGCCATAATAATATATGCTCATATACTTTACTTGGTTGTTTTATACATTATAATACAATGCAAATAATTTTTATTTTATTATTGCGTGTATATTAATCTAAATCGGTTTGTATACAAGTGTGATAGAATTCATTTTTTTTTTTAAGAAAAAGCTTAATGTGTATACCATTTATTGTAATAATGATGTATTATATACGATTTTATGATTGAAAAAATTGGTGCTACTCTTTACAACTATGACTAGAAAATATGTTGTGACAATTTTTAACCTATATTGAGAAATAGATACAAAAAATATGCAAAATTGGCCTTGCTACATTCTGAAACTAGAAAACAGAGTTTAAAATAACAGGCATCCCCAATATATGCATTAACATAGGTAATTTTTAAGAGAACTAATACAACATCTATAAACATCATGCTAATATTCCATGGCCTGTTATAATCAACATATACTATTATAAACGTGCAAATATATTAATAACATAATATTTATTGCAATTTTAAATTGACTTCCTATTTTAGGCCCAATAGGTATAGCCGAAAGCCAAGTGTCTATCTGAAGGAGTGTAAATTTATCCTGTCTCTAGATTGGTTTCTGTGGTTTTGAGGTTGATGATCACAATTCTTTGAGACTTAACTGTATTATGTATTCTCTTGGTCTTAGAAGAATCTATAGAGAAAGAAAATTTATCTGGATGGACAAATCTGATTATTTGATCATGTTATTTTGTATATTCCTGTGATATAATTAATTGAATAGGGTTTAAATATTATTGAACCAGGAATGTTTGTTGCTTTTGATTAAGCGTGAACTGATCATATTTTTTATTTGGGTGTTTTTTCGTCTTTAACTGTTACTTTGTATAAAACCTTGAGGAATACTAACACAGCTAGTTTTATCATACTTGTAATAAACGAGGAATCAAGCATTTAAACTATGTATAGCAAAGCTTTCTTTGTATCATATATTATGTAATGTCTCTAATTGATGTGGTTTTGTGTTCATCAATCACATAACGATGCATTAGCGTATTCTGTTTCTACTGATAATGATATTACTATGAAAGGTATTAAGGTAATATGACCATTTATTAGCTTGTCTAGATGTAAAAAGGTGTGTTCTATAATATTAAGATATATATAAATAATAGCTCTGATGTATACTATACTAAGGTACTGAGTAAGTTATGGATTCAAGAGCTCGTGGCATTCTGGACTCGTAGAGACTTTGGGAAGCATAGGATTACATGATGTAATTGGGGGCCATAGTGAATAAGATGATCACTTGTGATTGTAATTCCTGATCATTCCTGATCAGAAACAATCATTGCAGAAATATTTAAGACAGCTACTCAACTAGAATTGGAACTAGAATTTATAATATATATATATATATATTAATATGTATATGCAGTTGTCCTAGGTTGATTTACAGTACCATATTACGCGACTAAACCCAATTTCCGTCATCTACCCCCTTTCAGTCATAGTTAGCCCAAAGTAATTGGTATACTGGGAATTATCCTATGCCTTTTTAAAAAGCAATGTATGTGTTAGAAAAGAAATATTAATTTAGCCGTAGCATGTGTTGACCAATGCCATTGCGACTTTACCGTACACTAGATCAAATTAAATATTAAGGCATCCCTTAGATTGGTATTCCCTCAATTCTAGAGGGAAATAGGTTGCAGGGACTAAACCTGGCTCTACTTACTTCCAACAGCATGGTTAGTGGAAAAGCAGTATATTCTGACCACTTACTCAATTGCAGTTCAACAACTCTATCAGATTAGTAGTACAGGTTTTATCTCGCAGGCCAGTCCAATGTGGCTTTAAATAATTAAATCAGGCTATATTTACTTGTCGGCATGGCGCTACTGATCTACATAAATGTCAATACATTCAATAAACTGCTAAGAGAATATTATTTTAATCAATATTTATTAACAGTAAAGTCACTTAGGTGCCAGCCAATGATACTACAGATGAACACTTTCTACTAACTTTATATTGTCTAATATACCACAAATAGATGGTGTAATTTACCTTCATAGTAATAAGCTATATTAAAGGAAACTCGATAAGACAGGAAGCCAAGTTTCAACATTACAAACGCTGTATTGTAGGATGGTGTTCAGTATCTCAATTTCCAAAAAGACTTTTAGAGATAAGAGAGTAGGTAAACGGAGGTTAATATTAACTCAAAAGATTAACTCTTGTAGCCAAAATTAAAAATCATTATATTAAGAAAAACAAAGCAAAACATCAAAAATTAGTAAGGTGATATATTCAATTGTTGCGAATTGTATTCATAGGGATTATGCCAAATATAGCTACATATACAACATAGGTAAAGTAACTATTCTCATAGTTATCTAATTAAATAATGCTGGTTTCTAAAGTATTCTATACATAGATAGAATGCTATATTGAGAAAGTATAAGAAGGTTCTATGAGGCAGATTGGGGACTCTTGATTCTGTAATGAAATTGAATAAAGATTACACATTTTTCATTATGAATTCTCGGCTTGCATGATAGATTCTACAAAAAAAATCAATAACTGTTTTTAATTTTATTTTTTAATAAAACATCCCTAAAAATTTAACCCATATCCGTTACAATGTCGCATAATTATAGCTTGTTTTGTAATAAATATTATTGGCAATCGATTTTAGATGTTTTAAATGGCTCATTTTCTATAGCTTCAATGCTACTTATATATATATCAAGCTTAAGTATGGTGTTATTGGACTGTAGACCAGCTAGCGAGTATATCATACAACAGTAGAATAAAATATAATCAAGTAGATCCATGCATTATTTATATTACTCGTAAAACAACCTACATTATAATTAAGGAATGATGTCTTGGACATAAATACGTACTCTTATCTGTGAGCCCAATGATTATCAAAACTATATAAGAATTTATAAATCAAAACATCTACTGCGACTTTGCCCATTGAATGCATTTATTTTACGATCTTAATATAAGCCATGGTTTTGGTATTTTTTAACATTTAACAACTGTAAATCTAAAATCATCTTAATAATAATAATAATAATAATAATAATAAAAAAAATAATAATAATAGTAATAATAATTTTGGTAATTCCAGGTAATGCACGTACTAGACATAAAACAAATATGTTTTGGATATACTGCAATCTAATTATACGATCTTTCGCCATTCTAAACTTCATCAGATGGAGTAAATATTGATGTTGCTTGATAATTAAAGTATTATATTATTAATAACTCTATATACGCTGACAGAATGGTTGGGGTTCATTCTAAGCCTGATTATATTTTATATTTTTAAGTGAAATAGAACAAATATTATTAAACCATGAAAGTAACTATTCTATTTTACACAAGTTTGTATAGAACAAGTCTGTAATGGCTCAGACGCTAAAATGTAACAACGAATTAGACTAAATACAATAGTAATATTTCTGAACCAATAGATAAATCTATAATGCAAGTATTTCATTGGGTTAAAATACGCAATAAAACCAGATTTACGCATTTCACGACGCAGGAAACAGAACCAGAAAGTTATTGCAGTTAATATTCCTGGGATAGGCCCCAAAACTAATAATATTATTGGTGAATCTAATTGAAAGCAATAAATCTTATCCAACCTTACGTAATATTAATTATAGGTTCACCAACGTATCTGGGTTCCAAAGGCTACGGTAGTTCCTGTACGTTTTCCTTTTCACCCAGGCTTTCGTCAGAGAAGAAGGGGTGAGTAATCCCTCTTCGTCTTTTAGTATCCAAGTCAATCCTAGTATGTAAAATAAATTTTAAAACATAAAGTATTACCTGGAGGTGAAAAGAATTTTTTTTTAGTTTATTTAATTTGATTAGATGATATTCAAACCCGATTATAATATTTTTCAATCAAATACAAAATGCCCTTCTACCGCATCCTATCCGTCCGGAGCAGCTATCGATTTTGTAGCCGAAACAATCCAGCCGCATACATATCCGCACATAACATCAAAAGCGTATCAACATAAAATAAAAAATATATTTGAAGGATGGGTTGGAATAAATTTCCACGATGGAAGAATGCCACCATCGCTTTTTTTTGCACATTTCCATGGGCCGTTTGTTGACGCCCTAATGATTTATTTGTTCAGGAAAGGGCGGACCCTTGAATAAGCAAATGCATGCATTTAAATAACAAATGCATTCAAATAGTAATTCAGGATCTTATTTTCTATTTCACTCTTTCAATTAAACATGGCTTATTTTCTGACTTAGTAATTAATCGCAGTCATCATGAAGACTATCTTGGGAACCGAGACAATCACCATCCCTGAGGATGTGACCATTGCTGTGAAGTCCAGGAAGGTCACCATCACTGGTCCTCGTGGTGTTCTCGTGCGTGAGTTCAAGGTAAGATTTGATGTTGCCTTTTTGCCGTTTTGGAACAGTTATAATATTAATATTAAATAACACTTCGACAAAGACTACCAAAAGAACTTCAGTTAAAAATTATGCAAAAAAACACTTTGGAAATATTTAAGTAGAGGTTACCTTGAATGTACAAAGGCGAAACGGGAGTTTTTGTAGTTTAAAACTACAAACTTGTTAAAGTTATTGTATTAATGAATGTTGGTATATGCAGCACTTGAACCTCGAGCTCAGACTTCTGACCGCCAAGAAGCTTCGCGTCGATGTCTGGTTCGGCAAGCGCAAGGACCTCGCCTGCGTCCACACCATCTGCACTCACATCAAGAACATGATCAAGGGTGTTACTCTCGTAAGTAGTTCATCTCGTATTTTTATAATGTGTTAACATGTTTTCCATGATAAACACAATATCTTTATTGCTAGTTATTGGCATTTTAAAATTATTCATTTTCTGCACACTTTTGTTAGGCCTGGAAGTGATTTGAAGAATTCTTTTATGTAAATCAGAGATTAATAGAAATATTTTTTTTCAACAGGGCTATAAGTACAAGATGAAATACGTATATGCGCATTTCCCCATTAACGTCAACATCGCTGACGATAAGAAGACTGTTGAGATCCGTAACTTCCTCGGTGAGCGTATTGTGCGCACCGTTAACATGCTTGACGGTGTTACTGTCGCCAGCGCTGGAAAGGACGAGGTTGAGCTTCAGGTAAGGTTTTAGGTTTTTATTTATGTTTGTTTTTCCTGACTGTGTTTTATATATATGTACGGTTTATAATATTGACTTGCATTGTTTAATTGCTGATGCTATTGAGAATGACGGGTTATTTTAACCAACTTTCTTTTTTACTGGATGTATTTAATATTTGTTAGTTTGCTATTTCTCCTGTGCATTGCTTTACACAATAGAATATAGTAGTGAATTGATATATAAAATCATAATGTTATACCAACATTAAAATTTAAAGCAATAAATAATATAATTTGACAGACCATCAGAAAACATACAATTATCTAACTGTTATGTATATTTTAACAGGGTAACGACCTTGAGCTTGTGTCTCGCTCTGCTGCTCTCATCCAGCAGTCTGTGCTTGTGAAGAACAAGGATATTCGTAAGTTCCTCGACGGTATCTACGTGTCTGAGCGCACCACCGTTGTCCAGGAATAAATTATCTTCCACCCTTATGTAATGGGACTTATGTACTTCTGTGATATGGCTATTAAAGCTTTTGGAAATTCATAAGAATTTGTTTGAGTTATTTTGTCTGATTTACGACTGTTAAATTGGTATCAATGCTAGAATGAACCTGTTATTGTTATGTTAATTCCTTTTTTGTAATTCATTATATGTATAATATTTAAAATTTACCATGAATAATATATTGGATATGTTGATCACCTTTTTAGTTAATTGCTTATATATGTACTTAATAAATTGGTAATCATCAATTAAGTTTAATTATTTTTAGCCTTCATTCATAAACCCAATCTTGAAATTGCACAAAGATTTATACGTGCTTTCTATTCTCTGGTTTAAGTATAGTTAAATTATTTTGATATGGTCGAGTTGGAAAAAGAATATATTTATATAAATTTGGTATTTCTTGAGAGCTATGATGGTTTAATACTATTAGTTATTACCATTTGCCATGTAGTCTGAGGAAATGCATAGGGCATAGTTTTCTAATTTGAGCCCTCTTATTTTTATTTTTAAGTTTTGGGCCTGCAATCAATTAATACAGTCAATTGTTATTGTCTGTGTTATAATAGATCATGTTTTATATCAGGACAATTATTCACTTAATCTAGGATTAAAAGTAGATTTAGGCCCTGAATGAGATATTGGATTAGTCTTGTGGAGAATAGTAATCTATAATATGATTAGACTAATATAACGATACCTACATAGTTAAATACATTTGAGCTAGTGCTAACACTGAACCGATGTATTTTACCTAAATCTTCTGTTTTACTACTGCACATGTAGTTTATACAATACATCCATTCATAGAATTTTTGAAATCAAAAGATACAGAGATTTCATGCTGTAAAGGTTTGTCGGGGGGAGTCCAATTGTTAATCCTCAATATATAAACATAACCCTAAAGAGAAATGCGATCATAATTTCGTGAAGGAAGAGACTGATGCCCATCTTTATTTCTAGAAGGAATGTTTTTAGTTAATTAGAACTACCATATGGACAGGTATAGTTATTTGGTTGCCTTATAGCAGGCTAGGGAGCCATTCCTTAAAAACATTAGTGTACGTGCTTTTATACTTGATTGCAACTAGTACAACGACATTATACTAGGTAACTAACGTATCATAATTATCTATTTAGGTGAAGTGCATGATAACTACTATTTATTGCGCTAATATATTCAACTGTCAAAAACAAAAGACACTGCTAAACAAATATTGTGTACTAACTACATGATAGGATTTCAATCGACATACGGATCCATGATAGGTTTTCGGGCCAGCAAATGTAAATTGATATGCAATTCTGTAATAGCTGAAATGTGGATTCCAAAAAAGCTGCAAATTAGGAAAAAAACGAGTATATTACTCAAGATAATAAATAATCTACATCTAAAGTTATGTAAACCAGAGACCTGTTTGCGGTATAAAATATATGCCAGAGATAAGGTTACAATAATCCTGTCATACAAAATAATGGGTTTGGACAACGTCTTCAACGAAGACAGTAATAGATACACGAGTATTCAATTTGGTACAGCATGGGATTCAGCAGTTACAATAAATTTATTCCATTTACATCCATCCAGTGGGATGTGTATACATACATACTATATATATAGATATAAAGCAAGGGATCAAGAAAAAGAGAAAGATGAAGAGATAGAAGAAGATTACCTAACAATACAGACAATTACAAAGAGGAAGGAAAAAATCATTCTAAAATAAACATAAAAATTTAGTTTATAGAAGGATTAGCTCCTAAATTCAAAAATATCTCTCATTTTCAATTAAACCAGTGTTAATAAATATTTCATAATTATTACCTCTTTATTCAAACTATTGTAGTCTCAATTTCGCCCCGCATAGTTATGAACCGACTATATTGTAGTTATTATCTCAGTGTTGTAGCTATTATTTTACTATGTTGCGGCTATTATATTAGTGTTATAGTTATTAGAGTCATAGATTGGTGGCTATTATCTTACTGTGCAGTAGTTATGATCCTTATGGATGGCAACCACAACTACAAAACAAGGAAATGAATATCGCATTTTTTTTTTAATATTAAGTATAGCGGCATAAAAGACGAGAAAGATCTTGTCATAGGCAGAATATATATTTTTACTTTCTAAATATACTATACTATTTATATAGATTACTTGATGATTTGATTAATAATTAAATAAATAATACCATTTTTTTTTTCTCTCATGCTATGTAGCTGCATTCAACACGAACTAACTACGCTACGACTGCTTGCGCACCTAAACCAAGTATAAATAGTAACAAAATAGATGTAGGGGTGTATATAAAGGTATTAAGACTAGGTTAGTGTAGTGAAAACATATGTTTCCATATATCAATATATATATATACTTTTATACTTGAATGATAACATTTAATTATATCTCAATATTTTATTTCGTACGTGTCTAAGTACAAATTGTTTTTGCGTATCTTTCACTTATATAACTATTGTGAATAAGGTTTTATATATATGGGTATTACATACATACATATATACTTATATCTTATGTATCTTTTTATCTATAAGACCTCATGGATGCCCACAAAAAAATATTCTACTAATAGGGAGCTGTTGTATCCTAGTAATAAAAACTTTAAAAGGTCGAAGTAAATAACTTTTATTGGTATTCTTTAGCTTTCCACAGCATAATGATAAAGGAAAAAGTCATAAAATGTTCATTAAAATATATATCGATTAGCACCAATTGCAGTTTTATAAGTCAAGGTTTCACGTTTTTCTAACTTTTTTCCAATGATTTTTTCTGTTTTTCTATTGCTGTTTGTTGATGAAGAACTAGAAAAAAACGGTTTTGAATGGAATCATTTGTCAACTATAGAAGTTTGAATAAGGATTTGAAAAATGATCGATGCCTTGGCTGTAGGGTATAACATAATATTGGTTAGTAAGAGGCCAGCGGCATGTATATGCATATGTATGTGTATGTAGTACAGTTAGATATATACAACAGAAAAATTAACATACACATTCGTTTGTTCATATTAAAGGGCTAGAATATATGTTTAAAATTACATTAAACCCGCTCTTCAAAACTCCACCAATATATATATATGAATATATTTACCTTAAATTTCAAAATATAATTCAACTGTCGACCATTTATGGCCCCCTTTCGTACCTCTCTAATATATTTCACACACTCATAGTTATCCATACCATTCTGTATTAGAGCTAGGGCCACTAGGAAGGGGGCTCTGGTAGGGGGAGGGGATGAGGGAAGTTAGATGTCACGTATACAGAGAGGGAGAGATGTAATAATGTATTATATATGGGTTATGTTAATATATGATATGCATACATATATGCACACATGGATACCTACATAGGTATATATATATATGTGTAAGCATACTTTAAAGCCAAGGCTCACCTTCCCAATCCAGCAGCACAATGGATAGCAATCATTCGACTATTGGTATCACTTGATTTATTTTTAGGATACACCTACAGGAGATTATCCAAACATTGTTATTTAATAATTTTTATACCAAAAATTATACTCAAATTACATTGCTATTCTATAAAGACCGTTTCTGTATATAAACGCAATCACTGCAGCCAATCAAATCATCACAACCACTATTGTACAGTTATGATTGGCAGTATATCATGTGCTGTTCAAATGACATTAGGAGAGCTACCAATAATATAATTTATCTATCTATATATAGACATTATGGTGATACTTTAATGGGAGATGATTGGTAGGGTGTATTTATTATCACTGGATATAAGTAGGGGTTGTACATCTAGTATTACATATACACGCATTCACACATTCACACACATGTATACACCATAATATCTACAGGCATTTGAGGGAGAAAAAGTGAAAAAAAAACAAAGAATAAGCAATAATAAAAAACTTCAAACTCTATGTTATTTTTGCTTCACTATATATATATATATATATATATATATATACAGACAGACCGACACGATATGCAGCCAATGAGCTAACCTGTGTACAGAGGTCTAACCAATCATCAATGATATCGCTGGATGCAATGTCACCATCCTCAAATCGCCAATCCTGTCCAATTAAATGTTAGATGATATAATATTATTGGTCTAGATTAGTCCAATAACCACATGTATTTATAGTAAGTCTGTCCGTTTTTATTTGTGCATATATATTTATTAGCAATTTATCTCAATGCTCAGAAAATAATCTTAATGATTGGCAATTACCTAAGCAATCAGCGAAAAAGAAGATACCAATACTGATATAGCGCACTTGCAGACTTTTTTGGCTAAGAATTAAAAGTTTCGTTCCCAAAACACCCAATTAAGACATTATATTGATCATAGTAACCTTTTAACTTTAACAATTCTGTCATACAGGAATACCTAAGTGTACTTTCATTGGATAGAGTAGAAAGAGTTATAGTAAGAGAGAAAGATATAAGATAGAAAAATATAATATAAATACTTGCATGAAATTTTATACCAGCTTCTATAAGTGCTGTTGACTGATAGTCTGTAGAAACAAAGTTAGCTGTAGTTAGAAAGAGAACATAACCATGTGGGTACCCCCGCCTTAATATATAGAGTCGATTCTGGTTGGTTCATAGATATGCTAGTATTAAATGATGGTATTAAAGTATGTTGTAATATAAATATTCCTTCCAAATCATGTAACTTACGTTTTTTATTGTATTTCTCCTATATAATAAACTGCAATCAAATATACAACCATAATAGTAATATTATTATCACGTATATTCTTATAGGTATGTGTGCGCCTGTGAAGACAGACCTATATATATATATCTATACTAACACAAACATAAAAATAAAATCACAAAGATAAATATATAAGAATATAAATGCATACACGTCTATGATAAAACTATAACTTACCTGCACCACATGTTCTCACAACGTCAGTAACACCATATCGTTTATAGGCCTGTATAGCAAAGTTAATAATATTAGATCAATTAGTAATACTATACAGTAAAGTAAATTATATTAGAAATTATATCATATGATATCTAGACAAACAACTGGTTAAACCTACCGCCAAGTAATATGCTAGGTTACTCTCCTTCGGTGAGTCTGTAATTAGGATACGGATTGAGTTATATTCAATTAAAGTAGTACGAACAAACTGTTCTACTTGCAGAAATGTCTCTTTGTCCAACGCCTGGAGATCAATACCCGTGGCTTTATAGCTGGGTTGCTGTAGGGAGGGAGAGAGGTACGTCAGAATGTAGTGTAGTGGCCCTTAATACACCAGTAAAGTATCTCATGACACGTCAATTCCCCAATCATTTGTATCTTATTCTTTCTCCACCTTCTCCCACCCTCTCTTCCCCCATTCCCCTACCAATTTATGAATCAGTTCCTCCAACTCTTTCAGTTCTGAGTCAGGTAGTTTGCTAATCCTTAAGGATAATTCTCTCATATCATCTTCACACGGATGCACCATTTTCTCTTTTAATAGTAACTGTACGTGTAAAGAAAGATATGTATGTACGTATGTACTGTCGTGGGAGAAAAGGGATAGAGAAATGAATGGATGGAATGCATGTATATGTATGACCATATAAGGGTATTATAGTATGGTAGTATAATGGTATGATAATATACCAGTATAGTGTATAGTAGGATGTACGCATGTGTGGAAAGAGAAAGAAAGAGAAGGAAAGATAAAGAAAGTCAGTGTTAGCTCACAGGACTGTGGCTTATTGTTTTAGTACTAGACAATAACTGAACTAAACTATATCGCATATCATACAATAGATAGCATACAACATACAGAAAGGAAGAATAAAAAGGTTGCAAGAATAACTAAAGTAAGGAAATTTATATGGTAGATAAGGGGGAGAGAGGAGAAAAAAGATACACCAATTACGTATGGGATGATGGTGTTAAAAAAATTACAGTCAATAGTATTGTTACCAATATACTTTGGAAAACTATTTTAATGTATTATATAGGAGAAAATGTACAGAGAAATGTGTGTACAACGTTTTATGATCTATGATTTATATTCATGTACTTATTTGAGAAGGATGTATATGTGCTAGTGTATGTCATAGTGGGTATCTATGTATAGATATGATAAGGATAAAACTATTATAAAGGAGTGTAAGAAGTCAAAATGGAAAATTGCAAGTGTATTTGCACATGCATGTTATTACGTATAGATACATCGATAAGGGAGTATGTGTGGTATACATCGATAAGGGAGTATATGTGGTGCAGTGTGTATTTGCATTAATAGAGTATATAGTATATAGATCAATTTTTTCTAGCAGTCTATTATCGCAAACATCTGCTCAATTAGGTATAAAAACTCCATAACATAAAATAATTTATAAGCAAATATGAAAATGCAAGGAAGCTAAAAGCGAAAAATCAGCGCATCTTTGTTACTACGGTACTAATAAAAAGTATTAGCCAGATATACTAAATGAAACCAGATACAACACACGTTATGTTATAAAAACAACAGTAATAAAAGAAAAAGTGAAAGAAATACAAAACATACTATGCACCAAATGATAATCAAAAAAAAACTCTAATTACAAGCTGTTGCGTTTATTTTTTTTCAATTCTAAGGGAAAAAAACAAACGTTACCAATTTAAGCGTTGCAAGCTCAGTTGACGTATCTGATCGCAAGATATTATTAGAATCGATTATAACTAATTTCGGAAAATTTAATCTAAATGGATGTTTTTATACGGATTTAGCTGGAGGTATGTTATCTCTTTAATTTAGAGCAATGGATTTAGCAATTTATTGTAAGTGTGAATTCCAATTGATCGTTGATAATGAATCAATATTCATTATTACTGCCTGTGAACAAACTAAATTGCAATTTACATTCCATATCTTTTCCCCCTTAAAGGAAAAGTCACCATCAACATATAACTACAATAAGCATACAGCTCTACTTATTGGTATTTGTTTAAGCAGAAATACTTAATTAATTTAGGTATTTGTTTATATAGTTATAATAATTCAATATTATTGGCAATTATTATTACATATGATCTGGAAAAAAAGTTAGTTAAGTCTAGAGTTTTAAACGGCCATAAAAAAGATAACCGATCACGATCAAAATTAAACCAGCCAATGGCAGAGGTTCTGCGATTAATTATTAACCGAGGCAAAAGAAACTAAATAGCTGGGACTCTTGAGAGCCGACCAACTGCTTCAAACATACTCTTTATTCCAGAATTGGTGGGAGCGAGCACACGAAGGAATAATTTCTAACTAGAGCACTCAATCCACCCAAAATCTGTTAGTTGGGCTATAAACGTGCATGATTTTGGTAGTAACACCATGAATATTGTCTACCAAATATAAGCATGCACTTCATCCGAGCCGTTTCTTCATTTACCACAGATTCAAACTTTGGGATCCTCCACGCATGAAATCTTGAAAGAGCAGGAAGTAATGAATCTATATATATATGGATCTACCGATGATTGTTTGTATGCAGCTTACCTCGGATAAACTGAATTCATTTAAAAAATACATACATAAAATGAACGAGACACTTCTGATTTCCTGGATCATCATACTTATTGTATCTCTAATGATGATGAAGAACTGGGCCTATTGATCTATCAGCCCACAATTTCAAGACTCATGCAAATATCTTTGGCACACCATGACCACTATGTTGACTTAGTTGGGCACCTGCCTACTGCCATGTCTCTAAACAACACCGATTTCTTACTACATGGTCTATAATGTACATAAATCTAACCCATCTTGGGATTCTTGTTTTATGCATTGCTCTCCAAAGCATGCACATGATGCTTTTGGACTTTACAAGATTGCCACGGGCAAACACATTAGCAAATGTGATGCTTGTGCTACCAACAGGATTGTTGTAGTCTCATACCCTCCTAGATGCATCCGGACTACATGGCATTTGGAGATAATCTACAGTGTTGTAGGTCCTCTGCTAATTTCCTTTAGAGGCCTTTACCGGCTTATCTTATTCACAAAACAATTTACCCACTTTACCATTAGTGACTGCATAAAACACAAGAGTGATGTGCCCCACTACTTTCATTGCTACACTATATGAGAGCGGCATAGAACGAGCATGCTCCATTAAGGATATCTATTTTCTTCACCGACCAGGGCACCAAGTAAACTTATTCAGACTTTCTGTGCACCCCAGGCTTGTGGAATTACACATATGACTACTCTTCCAGGTACCCCACAATCTGACAACATGCCATAATGCATTAACAGACACCATCACCATGGCACCATGGCCAAAACCATCATTAATGCAGCATCATTTCCCCACATAGTTTGGGAGTCTGCCATCTGGGCTGCACTTTTATCCATAAAATTACTCTAACTACAGCCCTGTTAACCAGTCAAAAACTGTCTTTACTTTGACATGCAAAACCGGCTTCAGTTTATGCCCTATGCATATTCTGATATAATGAACAGCTGGTTTGTTTTAGATTGGAAGCTGTTCAAAATTATTATAACTTTGTAGAACATTTGAGTAAAATAAAGGCAAAGAAGGAACAGGCGAGTATGCTGTTTCCTAAAATGGATATATATCAAGGTCGTATTATGATATAATGTGAAAAATACCTTGAAATAATATATATGAAATTGAGTAAATTGTAATATGAAAATGCCCCCCTTTATTATCTGTTTTGTTTTGTTTTTGTACTTGTTTGTTTCTACAGCCGCCAGTGCTTAAC
>NAOQ01000220.1:38613-50000 GCA_002751075.1 Ichthyophonus hoferi | reverse complement strand
CTATCTATTTATCTACCTACCTACCTACCTATCTATCTATTTATCTACCTACCTACCTACCTACCTATTTACCTACCTACCTACCTACCTACCTACCTACCTAGCTACCTACCTATTTATCTATTTATCTACCTACCTACCTACCTATTTATCTATTTATCTACCTCCATACCTACCTATTTATCTACCTCCCTACCTACCCGAACACACCACCACCACCTACATCAGGATGGTTACCCAGATAGTCTTTAATATCATAGTGTTGATCTGTAGAGTCCCGTCTAGTTCTACATACACTGCCATCCATGTCTCCACAACGACTTTTAGGAATAAAAGAATAGGTGTCCTCAAACCCTGCTATCTGTTTATATACATGAGAGAGAGGGAGAGGGAGAAGAAAAAACAAACAAACAGGGGAATGTATATTTTCATGTATGCCTATAGGGATGTATTGGGTGTATTGTATTGTATGTAAATGCATAGAAATATGAATATAGAAATGAATATATGTCAATATGTTATGTGTATGTGTATACATATGTGGGGGTGAGTAAATGTATATAAACAGATGTGAAATAATATATCTACCTTAGTGTATGTGTATACATATATGGTTTAAAATAAAAGGGGGTAGTAAAATTAATGATGCAATGGTTAGTGTTCAAATATGAAAGATAAAATAAACAAAAACTATAATTAGATTGCAGACCTGAAGACCATAAAGGCAATCTGTATTAAGATTATATGTCCAATGCTTTAGCCAATGGTTGGAGTACTTTAGTGAATTAAAAGTAGTAGCCAATGATGTAGTGAATATAATTTTATTTTATTTTAAAATGATAGTATGAAATTCCTTCATTGGCTAGTTCTACCCATATATAATAGTCGCATTAAAACTTCTTAGACACATACTCTCTCTATATATTGGCACGTACAAGGAGAACAGGGCATTTTTAACTTATAACAATATTCATGGAAAATAGAAGTATAATTAGATGTAGATGTATAAATACATGAAAATACAATTACTTGCATGCACATTTGTCGTTGTAGACGTGAATATATATATATGATAATAGGATAGAATGTATGACGGTATGATAGTATGATAATATATGTGTGTAGGTGTATAGCTCATAAATATTTATTTTTTGTGATATATATGAGTGAAAAGATCTATCTATACAAGCATATGTGGCAGAGTGTATATGGACATGACAGAATGCGATGATGTATGTGTGAATACTTGGACACGTGTATATTAGCAAACACAAACATTTCATGTCCTGTTAATGCTTGATTAAAGCCTTTACCCATCCATTTCCGAGATACGAAGAAAAAGGATTAACAACACATTGTTCAGTCATTAGTTTAGTGAGATAAATCTTTACCGTTCCGAGGTTATGAAGATTGAAAGTGACGGCTAACTCCTCGGCCTGTTCATTAAAACTCCGTTTTCCCCTTTTAAATTTAACAGCCCATTCGTGTGTATGTTCTTGTGTACTGGCAAATACTGGTACAACGATTATAGCTAGACAAGCCAACAACTGTGCCATAGCTCCCCTCATTCTCGCTTATTATGATATATATAAATGAAAAAATATTAAAAAATTACTAGGAAGAGACTCCCTCTGAAACTCTGTTTTTTTGAGGAGGTTTAATATAAATAATTATAGTTCTTTACATTTGAATTTTTAACCTAAAATACAAAATAGGTAGTAGTAGATGGATAACAGCTAAACTGAGTATACAACTTATATAAATGGAGATCTATCTATATTATTCATACTCATAATTAAATGGACATTAGGTTATATCTATGTTATATATATAATCAACTGATTCAATAATAAACACTGCATAACCAATCGGTGCTAGTATCAACGTTAACCAATAAATGATAGAAAAAGGATTGTCCAATAGGAATAATTTAATAAACGCGCAAAATGACGTTAACGCGTACGTCTGATTCTCACGCAATGAAATATTATTTGTGGTTTTATGTTCGAGGACTGAATATTTAATAATGCTTTTCGTTGGTAAAACTCTCCTACGCTGAGAACAAATTTTAAACGTTAATAATAGCAGCCAATGATTCAATCCAATTATTGATCGTAACTAATTGTAAGATTGTTGATCATATTATGATAGGTGGGGAATACCCTCCAATGCCATACAATATTCCCCTTATCTTACTAATAATATAATAAAATTAAAATGAAAATAAGTCATTTTATTGCAGTTGCTAGTAGTTTAAATAAATTGCTGTTACACGATATTTAGTGTCCTGGTAATTTGATGCGCCCAAACCAATTTAAGTATGGTGATCGCAATTGGATCAATTAAGAGCGGTTTCCCAGTAAGGTTATTACTTTGTGAAAAGAAGTTTATCCATTCCATCTAGACCGCTATGTTACGATACGTCACCATTATAAGGACTTCTTAAGATTGGCAAATAATTTGACGAATGATTTAAGCTTTCTCTACTAACATGGGATAATAAGTAGAGACCTATATTCGGTTAGAAGGAGAGATGATACCGAGTTAAGGGGCGTTTTAACGTGTTCCTTTGCATACATGGAGTACAGATATGTTAAGACACATCTTAATTATTAAACAAGTCAGCTGGACTTGTCCTAGGCAGGATGACTAAGCAATGTGCTATCTGAACTCAAAACGTATGATCTGTATAGTAATTTGAATTTTGTGAAATACCTTCGGCTGGGCTAGTAGTAGACACAATAATTAGTGTTGACTTGCTTTCAATTGAAGGCATTGTAATGGCAGGTGTATATGCAGATGTTATTTCTAATCGTTTGTTGCAGTTGTTTTCAGCTATTGCTGAAGGAGGAATTCCTACTTTAGTTCTTTTAAACACAATAGTGCTTATGGCACAGTGTGTTTTATCAGTGTGGGGAGCTATATTTGTATGTATGTAACGCGTGCTGTTAGACTCGAAAGTTACTATCATCATCTGAATGTAGCAGTGTCGCAGTGGAAGCGTGCTGGATCCAAAACCTTATAGCAAACAAACTGTGGTAGTTTTAGCGTCTTGCCCACAGGCTTTGGGGTCGCCAATTGGTTGTTGTATAATAGGACAACACATATGTATTATGATTTTGTTTAACAAATAATAAATGAATGGAAAGCTTTTTGTGTCACGAACGTAGTCGTATTTTCCTATAACGTTAGTGTACATGTACACAGGCATGCGGGGTTGCCGCGTATGCCAGATGTGCCGGGGGCCGCATGCGTGTAAGCAGCCAGCGCCTTTATTAGTTATTGCGGTTTACATTTATACTCTGTCCTGAACGGCCAGAGACCTGTTGTCCAGTGTGTAACTGAGCTGCTTTGTGCAGTGGAAGTATGCAGGGCCCAGAACCCTATTCAAAAGTTGTATTGTATTTTTGATAAAAGAAAAGTATTGGAATCGTGTTTTGTGTATGGACCCTTGTAATTAATGTCTTCAACGTTATTTTATGAATTGATTGGATTATCAGCATTATAGAAATAAACACTAAAAGAACCAGTAAGATTAGTGGCGGAAATGCGTAATGAAACTTAACTGGAGATATTGGTCTTTTTTCACGATAATAAGCAAGTATAATGTACAATATAATAAATAGAATAAAATAATGGGCTATAAAAATGTAGTGAGCGGAACAATCATGAGTATTCAGAGAGTTACTAAACAGCGCTCAGTGCTATTGTTGGGAGAAAGTCTCAGAACACTGGCACTTATTCTCAAGTTATCAGTCCAGCCCACTATATTTATTCTCGCCATTATTATCCAATCATAAGAGGTCAAATTTGGCCTACTATACCTTTTGATCTTCAAAATAGGAATTTTAAGCTTCAATATGAGTATCAACAAAATATTTAATAAAAACCAACAACTAAGATAAGATAAAACCAATAAGGCCACCCAATATTTAATCCAAACCTAGCATCTTCAAGTTCAAAATTTTGAATTAACATTAAATTGCTAGCTTAATTTTCTCTTTTCAAAGCTGTTGCAAGATCGCTAACTATAGATGAATAAGAAAGCTCGATCGAAGTTCAAATAATAAGCAGATCAGTGATTGTGGCTCAAGATTGGTTTAGTGGCATAATATCTTCCCACCTGTTCGATTGATTTGTCAACACATAAATATAGTTACACCAATGAGATAGATGGCTAAAGAGATCCTAGAAAGGGGAAGCAATAGCTAATGAAGGCCCGGGCTGACCAGCCCCGCAAACAATGCGGGGAACATAAGATTCGGATAAATTTGGTATTCCCTCTTTCTCCAAAAACAAATATAATTTAGAGGAACGCTCTTGTCTCTACCTATTATTCCAAACATGGTAGCAGAGAACGCTTAAAGAGTTTATCATGGTTACAAAACCTGGTAATTCTATTAAGACAACGATCCACGAATGCCAAAAAATACTTCACTCCAACCCTACCTACATCCACTGAAGACTACTGACCGCTACTTGTAGACACTTAATGTTATTGCACCTACACACTGCTTTCAAATTTGCTCTAAATTATCAACATTTCCAGCTTCAAAGTGACGCCATAGTAAAAACAACTGGGTAACACCTACATATCATATCACTTTTGCCGCCAGATGCCAGAGCCTTCAACAAAGCCAGAACCAGAGCGAACAGAAACATTTAGCATACAGTTTGTTACTATATCAATCTGTGGTCGTTCTAGCGACTTATCCACAGTCTTTGGGGTTTCCAATTGAGTGTTGTATAATAGGGCTATATATATTATGATAGTGTTTAACAACTATTAAAAGAATACAAAGTTCTTGTGTGAGTGTGCATGTACACATGCATGCTGGGTTGTCGCATATACCCGGGCGTGCCGGGAGCAACATGCGTCTGAACGGGCCTCTTTATTGGAGTTCTGTTCTTTTTTATACTTCATTTTATCGCCAGTGCTGACTTTCTAGCGAATACCAACGTTTGCTAAAGTGTAATAGCTTAAATGGAGCCAATAATAAATCTTCGTATTAGCTAATCCAACTCATGATAGGTCTAAGAGACCTACTAGAATTATCTGATCTTACCACAAGACTTACATACTATTATATCCCTATTTAGATGTTGATTTAAGTTATTTTTGCTGTTGATGTAATAGTGTTCATATGCTTCATACTATGACCAAAATCAAACTACCTATTATCTGGGCTTCGATCAAACCTTCTTAATCATCTGTGACTATGATCTTGTAACAGTTACTTTGGAATATCATCAGAAATTATCTAAAGACAACACAAACGCAGTAAGACTTTGCAGCAACATGTTTGCTCCCAAGTACACACGTCATATTGCCGTTCAGTTCCATTACATAAGAGAAGCGTCAAGAAACGTCTATAAAAACAACCATGGACGAAAAATATTTTGAATCACGTTTTAAAAAAAGCATTAATATGAGCGCACCAATGTGACAACATAACTATCTTTCTTTTATTTTTGGCTCTTTCAAACGTTTTCAGCCAATTGGAGAGTGCTACAAGATCGCTGATCACAGATGAATAAGAAGGTTTGATCGAAGCCCAAATAATAAGTAGATCAATGATCGTGGCTAAGATTGGTTTAGTTGCATAATGATTTAATTGCATAATATCTTTCAACCTGGTTGGATTGATTTGTCAACACAGCCATCCTAGAAATGCGGGGAACATAAGATTCTGATAAATTTGGTATTCGCTCCCTCTCAAAACGAATATAAGTTACAGGAACTCTCCCGTCTCTACTTATTATTCCGAATAAAAGCTAAAAAACTACTTTATCTTTGTTTTGGCTTTTATTGAGTATTTTGATAACAAGAAATACCTATAGATGAAGAGCTTTTAACCATTGAATCATGACGCGCTACATAGTTTTTGCACATCTTTTCCTCTCACAAAAAGTAGCTAAATCCGTTTTGAAGTTCATTATAAATCTATTGTAGTCTTTACAAGACAATATATATTATGAAGTATACGATTCTCTCTATTGCCGCTCTCGGTTTGGCTTCTTCAGTATCCGGTGTCATTACCATGTGTCAATGTAAGGACGCCAAATGCACTGGTCCAACTGATCCTTGTTTTGAGATTAATTTGACACCAGGTTGTCATAATTATACTAAAACAACATCAATCATAAACGGAGAAAACAAAACTCTCCAGTATCAAGCTACTTATAGAGTAATACCCAACTTACTCTTGCTTTATTTGAGGCGGGGACACAATGTACTAGAATGGAAAGTTGATCTTTTTTTACAAAAGATTTTTGTAGACAAGATAATCCAAGCCGTTTCCACAAGGTAACTGTCAACTCTACAACAAATGGAGCAGGATCATTCATGGCACCATCACCAATTGCCTCTCTCGCTGCTGTCGTATTTGCCATGTTGTTTTAAGCTAGTTATCAAAATCTGTGTTAGTTTTGGGGGTCTTGAACACAGCCATCGGGATCTCCAATGGTATAACTGGTAGTGGTTATTGTTGTTTGACCAGTATAAGTAATAGCTGCTTGATTAGAGCTCTTTTTAAGACTCAGTTGTTGTGCTAAAGTATTTACTGAAAGCCCGTATCCCAATTCTCTAGGCAACTGATTTTAATAATTATATCTTCATTCTAATGTAGGAGGGATAGATGATTTGATGCGCTTTGGTGCAAGTGTAGAGATTGCACAATGTGATTGATCATTAAGTGGAGCTAAGTAAGTTACTATGTAAAAAAAAACTGTTATCGTTATCTAATTTCAGTAAGCAATTTTCCGGCTTCTGAGTAGTAGTGTGACTTAAGCACCAATTATCGTTTACAGGAACTAGTGGTAAATTAGATATCACAATAACTACGTATGTATTACATATATATATATAATTAAATAATTAAGCGCAAAGTATTTTTGTGTATCTTTATGAGAACTTTGTAGATGCCATAAGTGCCATCCATATATGAGCGGAATAGCCGGGGCTTTATTAATTATTGATTCTAGTTTTCCGTTATACTTCTCTCATTTCATCTTAATAAACCGATACTCATATCTACTTCCTAGAAGGGCTTTTTTAGCTAGCTACCTCATTGGTGGAACTGCTTACCTATAATGTATTGCCAAATCAATCTATCGAGCTGAAAAAATACAATAATTAGTGTTCAAATCACTTACTCATTCAGAAGTCAGAAAATTGCTTACTGACACTAGATTGTGATAATAGCATTTATTTATATAGTGACACAGTTCCAAGTAATGATCTATCACATTGTTTGATTTCTACATTTGCACAAAAGTGCATCAAAACATCTAGCCCTTCTAAGGTAGAACAGAAATATAACTGCTACAGTCAGCTACCCAGAGAGTTAGTATATGGGCCTTCAATAAAATCTTTAGCACAACAACTGAGTCTTAGAGACAGATGTGATCAAGCAAATATCACTTACACTGGTCAAACAACAATAACCCCTACCAGTTATATAAATGGAGATCCCAACAACTATGTACAAAGAAATAGAACTAACACGGATTCTGATACCTTCTAAGACTAAAAAACATGTGCAATCATATATATGTAAATGATTTTTGCAGATGTTCATAGTACACGCACATAAGCTTGTATTTATTTTCCCCATATTAAGAAAACCAATTTGTAATATTTTGTTGTATATTTTACATGTAGATTGGCTACATGTTTATCCAGAATGGAACAATCCTGCAACAATCTGAAATGACTTATTATATAGTTGTAGGGCCTCTGCCATTAGCTGGTTCAATTTTAAATAATCATCTTGGATTGTCATTTACCACTAATAGATTGCACTAACCATTTTTACAGAATACCTATGTACTATTAATTGGTAGAAATATTAAATAATTACCATTATATAAAGAAATGCTTAAATTAATTAAATATTTCTGTTTTAACAGTAATTTATATAAAAATATATATGTTTAGTAAGTTTAAAATAGTTTTATCTAAAACAGATTTGGAAATATTGATTCTGCAGTGATACTGAATAAAGGTTATACAATTGTTATTTTATTTTCACAACTTGCAATAGTTGGCTATCACTTTGAACATGAGTGAATTAAGGACTACACAGGCTGAAATTAATACCTACATCCCATGCATTAGAGTCGAGCAATGCTAGCTTTGATCCTTACACTTGATGAGATGGTGTCAAATTAGTTAAGTATTTGAGTTATAATTCTAATTAGGCTTATATCAATTACATTGCAGTTTTTCCTTGTTAGAGTAATTATATTATATTTTCTTGTTAATTCTCCATCACACATGATACCATATTTACATTATATAGTTATATTACAAAACACTATGAAAAGATAGATATAATACTTTGTTGGATATTTTCACCTTATGAAAAATCCGTGTAAGTTCTATTAGCTTATACACAGCTGTTGGGATCTCCAACTGTATAGCTGGTAATAGTTTTTGTTTTCTGGCCAGTGTAAATGATAGCTACTTGAACGGATCTGTTTTCAATAATCTGTTGCTGTGCTAGAGGTTCCATTGAAGGCCCATAACCCAATTCTCCAGGTAAATAATTGTAGTAATTATACCTCTGTTCTAATTCAGAAGGAATAGATCCTTTGATGCACTTTGATGTGAATGTGAAAACTGCACAATGATATCGATTATTACGTTGAGCTATGTTGGTATGTAAATAAACGCTACTGTCACTATCTAATGTCAGTAAACAGTTTTCTGACTTCTGAAAGAGTGTGCAATTTGAACACTGTTTATCATATATGGGAGTCAGTGGTAAATTAGACATTACAATAATGATGTATATATTACATATATATAATTAATTGCAAAGTGCTTTTGTGTACATTTACAAAAAACTTCATATTTGCTATAATCGTGTATTTGTGAGAAGATCCTTTATTATTGAGTTTTTTCTTTCTCTTGTACTTCACTTTATCACTAATGATAATATTTCTAATTAACACCAAGATTGATAAGTTCAATAGCTAAAATGGAGTCAATCATAAATATTCATATTAGCTAATCCAACTCATGATGGATCAAAGAAACCTACTAGAATTGTCTGATCTTACTACATTACCTAAATATTATTATGTCCCTTTTTAGATGGTGAATCAATTTGTTTTCTTATTATGTAATACTGTTCATATACTGTATATTATGATAGGAATCAATCTATTTATAATCAGGGCTTTGATCAATCCTGCTTATTCATCTGTGGTTAGTGATCTTGTAACACCCATTGGCTGGAATGTTAGAGAGAGCCAAAAGATAATGAAAGATCATTATCACATTGGTGTGCTCATACTGAAGTTTTCCCATACACCATCCAGTGAATTTATTGCCTATGGTAGTGTTTTCAGACATAGGAGTTTCTTGTAGTTTTAGAGACAGTGCAATGATTCCATGGCAAGCTGTTTGTTGCTGGTAAGGGTTTCTTGAGGTGTAGAAGGGCCTGCCAAAGACATACATTAGATAGACACATGAAGTGATTATGCCATAATGCATATGTGACTACGCTTGCAGTTGATGAAATAAAGACAATGTTATCATTTTACCCAGGTGGCAAGGCATGTGGCTTTAGCAATGTTAATGTATCATTTTATTACCAGAATTGGGTTATGTGAGGAGATGTGAGGACGGAAAATATCAGCATAAAGGAGGTATAGATCATTGTGGTAAGGTCAGCCAATAAGAATGGTGTAAACATTAAGGGCAACCATCACTTGATTGTCTGAAAAGGCAGTGATGACATCCAGGCTGTGAAGAGCAGAAATTGAAAAGAGATTGATTGCAACTAACTGCACATAGAGCACTGGTTTGATGTAATCATCTTCGCAGCCAGATGCAACCTTGACATCATTGCTCCTGTCAGCATTGCTACAGTCTGATTACCATTAGCCATAGAGAGTAGAATGTTTACAGGAGTGCTTTCTGTGAATGCTGCTAGGGTTGAGCCAATGTGTATGCTGGTGACAGAGTCTATTATGAAGCTTTCTTTTGGAAAACCTAGGGCTATAGCAACCAATCCCACATGTGCTAGTGAGATGGTTTGATTTTTAATGAATGGACTGTGAAGTTGAATAATCCCCATGTGAACCTGTTGTTGTTGTTGTTTTGATTGGAACTCCCACATAGTTTTGCTGCAATTTGGATTCTTTTGGTGTTTGCTGCAATTCACTGTGTTGTGATATGCATATTTCTCAGGATATTAATCACAATGGAAGTTGTTTGATGCTTTGGGATTGTGATAGCCATCAGATATCCTATTAGGTTTAGATTTGTTGTAGCCTGGCCTTTTGCTGTTGATTGGTAGTGTGCCATATGACCTACTATGAGTGTCATATGGTTTTTGAGTGGCATAACTGGTTTTTTCCAATGTTTGGAAGCCTTACCTGCATTCATAGGTCTTGACCACACAGATACTCATTTGCCAGGGATGGAATTTATCATTATATGTCTCCAACCAAGTGACTGTGCCCTCATATCTTTGGTAGATTGTGAATGACTTGGAGGGTGGCAGTTATAATGGAATTGTAATGCATTTCATGAATAATACCATTTAACTTGGTGGCAGCAGCTTTGAGACATGCCATGAGTTTAGAGGCTGTTTCACTTCTTTCAATTTTGATGCAAAGGAAATCATCATGCCATCCTGCAATAATATTGGCAGAGGCTATGCCAAAAGCCTTGGACAGTTTGACCACCTTGTCAAAAATAAATTCATTGCAGTTTGTGTCATCAAGAGTAGCATAATCACATTCTGGTGTGTCGACCAGGCTGTTGAGGAGGAGTGACATATTAAACATTTACCCATACAGTAAGCACTGCCTGTCTTGATATATTGACATTTCTCAGCGGATGGTGTATTTTGATATTGGGTAGTATGTTTCTCAAATGCAATAAAGACATAAAGGTCTTTATGCCACTGATAATAGGGAAATGTGCTTGCTGTTGATTATTAAAAGATCTTTTTAGTATTAATCAGCAATGGACACCTGTTGATACTGTCAAGAGACTGGGTGCCTGAATTAGCTGAAACTGGCTGATCATATGGGGATAGAGGTAATCTGAATGATGAAAGAGATGTTATTACAGTGCTGATAATAATATATTACAATTTGAGGGGGCTGTTTGATGAGGCAAGAACTGATGATGTGTACTTTTGGACTAAAATAATTTTTCTGAATGAGTCCCCATCATAATATTTGGATGGGGCACCAGAGATGGGATGTATTGAGCAGGTGGTGGTACAGCACATTGTATGAGTGGTGGTGGTTGTGAAACTGGTAGAGGTGTCATACTGGACAAACCATCCTGAGTCAGAAATTTTTGAAGAAATAACAATTTTCTGTTGTGTTTGCTCACATTCCTGCTCTTATTTTTGATCTGA
>NAOQ01000220.1:6683-20718 GCA_002751075.1 Ichthyophonus hoferi | reverse complement strand
TATATATATATATATATATATATATATATATATATAATATACTATAATATACTATAAGGGACTAACTGAGTCTCCTTTATTATAATAAAAGTTATAGTACTAATTGTATGTGGACTTGGATGAAATATCATACATAGATATCTCCAAGTGATTGGCCATTTCATGATATAGGCAGCATGGGTTAGAATTGTATTTCTTTTAGATAGATTATATATACATATATAGGTAGGTAGGCAGGGAATATAGACTGGAGGAATGTAGTGTATAGTAGAGTACAGTATAGTATAATAAAATAAAGTAAAATAAATTATAATATAAGAAAATACCATATAGAAATAATAATCGATGACAACGTCTTGTCTCAAGCCTGTCTAGCATAACTAAAATATTTTTATCACTAAAAATTAAAGTCCAGAACCGGTTGTTGGTTGTCGGTAATAGAAATTAACAAAGGCATATGATTGCACGAACCTTCATCACGTGACGTGCCACCCTGGTCTCCTCAGGTACAAATTGAGGAGGACTATTCTGGACGTACCTCGACTCACCAATCATTTTCGAGAGAAGAGCTACATACTCCTCCTGCAGAGGGAGGGATGAGGGTGTTAATGACATCTTTATAGAGGTGTGAATGGGAGAAAACAAGAGCATACGGTATATATGTATATAGTATATACTGCAAAGAGTATACAAAAGTGAGGTGGTAGTTGTTCGGGCATAATCATTTGGTACAGTCTAATAATGTAAGCTAAAAGATAGAGTTGAGAGGTGAGAAAAATAGGGTTGTAATAGATTTAAAGCAGGGTTTTTCAAAATAATACTAATGCTATTACTATTAAGGTCAATTGAAGTACGCTAAAGGGAGGAAGGCAAAAGTAGGTTAACAAGAGAACCAGCAAACAGTAATAACATTTATGGAAAAAAATAAGGGGAGGGAGAGAGTATTATTGATAGACAGGAAGACGACAAAAATCTGCACTTAAAAAAAGGAAAGAGAAAGAAAATAACAATAATTGAAGGTAACGGAGCAACGGAGAGAGAGAGAGAGAGAGAGAGAGAGAGAATTGCGTGTGCACGTGAAAGAGAGATCAATAGGGAAGAGCGAATGATTAAAGGATAAGAAGAAAGAGGTATACCTGATCAATCACAATATTATCGAGACCCATATTTGCTTACTTAACCTGCGACCAATCCCGTATCAGTACCTTTCTTTCTCTCACTGTTTTACCAACCAGCATGCCGAGTTTACAATGGCAATTCCCCAACCCGCCAGTACAAACAGCTGTTGTTACATATACTTTGTTTCACGATCAAAAGCAAGTAGAACGCATAAGTAAAAGTGTCTTAAACAGACCTAGAGAGAATATAAAACCATGCAGAGAATATGAAGCGACAAGATAAGAATAATAACAACATACCTAACAAGCATAAACAACAGCCAATATGAACACACACAGAGACTGTAGCCCAGTTTATATATGCTTATGATCATCTCTGATTGACTAATAAGCATTAAAAGCATTAAATTTTTAACCAAATTACTCAATATATTATTCTCATTCATATTCATCTATGCCTTGATTTGGGCTCTTTTTGGTTATATATGGAAAATTTATTTAAAACAATTTAAAATAATCGTTTATTCATATTCAATGTTGGGATATAGATAAAAAACGCCATGCTTACCTCCAAAATGTACATACAGGTTTAAAAAAATTTAATGTTGTTAGAAGGGTAGGTGGTTATAATGTGATAATGATTAAAAATGCAAAGCTTGTTAGGAATAAGTTTATTGTGAATTACGTACAATATTATAAGAATAAAATAAGATAAAATAAAATAAAATAAAATACATTTCTATTGGTAGCAATAAAATTACTTTGTTTGTAAATATATTCCTGAAATGTACTGGTTTTTTACAATCTCCCTGGTATTTACACCATGCATGGGTAGTAGGCACCTACATATTGGGATAATAAACCAGCCATCTTATAAGGACCACCAATTGTATCAGGTTCATTTTACCCTTAACTGGGCATACTAATGTTGCTGATCTATACACTTACGTAAGTAAGAATAGATATTACCCAATCATAAGTCATAAAGCAGATAATATTTAGTTATAAATGTGCTTAATGATTGGTCAATTAAGATAATAAAATGTAAAGGGAAATCGCCATTAAACGGTCAATTGTATAGGATAATTGGTTAATGATGTCTTATAAACTGAATCGCATTCAAGGAAGTACATGAAGAAGACTCCAGCCTTACCTATTCAAGACTCTTCAATTTGTTAATAGATTTATCACAACAAAATAAAAATCAGATATCCAGTTAAGATTTTTTAAAAATAAAAATCAAAAAGAATACTACTAAGCTGACTGTTTACATTGCTCTATACGATGTGAATGTATGACATGATAAGAAAGGAAACGTGTTCATGATTGTGAAAGTGTGATAGATGGTGTCTGTATTAAAATACGTAGAATATATCAAAGCCCAAATCTTCCCATACATTTCTTTTGTATTTCTGACTCGGATGTCACTATCATTAAGTGCCCGATTGTGATCAATAACACTCTACCTAATGAAGTTAAGGCCATTTATATTGGGAGTTAATATTTCAATAGTGACAAAGATAAGCCTCCTGATACAATACGACTTCTTGTTAAAACTAGATGTGAGCCTTAAATGAATGCATTGAAAGCGTATTACTCTTTAATGACCCAGCAAGCGATAAAAAAATACAATCGTTATAAATATATTTCAACATTGGTTGTCTTACGTAACCTAGGATCCCCACACTGTATATGTGTATGGGTTAAAATGTATAGTGGGTGGAGCACATAATGTTGAAACTAATATATTATTTTTATCTATGCCAATTATGTCAAGGAAATTGGGTTATATTTTAAGTATAAACAAAACGATAAATAAGACTCATGATAATAAGCAATAAAAATTGTGTTAAATCTGGATTTAAATTTAGACGGGATTTCATAAATCAGAGCCGGAAAATGTTAAATATTAACATACATGCACACATAGACCTCTCAAAACGCTACTCGGTAATGCAAAAGCAAAAACACCAGCATATCATTCCAGTCTAAAGAGTATCACCTTGAATAGCATTTGTCAAAAATTAAATTATAAACTGACATATTCTGCCTATATATCCATACACACTATACAATCACATTAAGGCTATTAGGTAAACTAGCAAGAAATTCGTATAGGTGCCTGGTAAGCAGCAGGATCGGGGCCATATCCAAAATCAACTTCAAATGCCTCTTCAAATTTATCAACAGAAACCTCGACCTGAGAAAGCTTTTTGGCAGTGTTTTCTTGGCTTAAAGTATACGTTAGCATATACCCTTCAGCTACCGTCATCCAATCCACCATTACCTTGTATTTCCCGGATTCTATGTCAGTCCAGTAATAAAACCCTTTGGCTCCTGTGGTTGTGCTGTCAATTAAAATATTGGTGTCGACGGCGTAAAGGGATACAGAGATGCCTGGCCATCCACATTCATTGTCGCCGTCAAATTTGCCATTTAAATTCTTATCTAGCCACACGGTACCCCCTATTGATGAGCCTGCTTGAATACACTGTTCGCCATTACCAGTGTATCCTTCTTGGCATTTACATTTGCGATTAATACAACACGCATGAGGATCACAAAGTTCAGTGCAGGTAGTGGTCTTGCATGTTTGTCCATCCCCTTCAAGGCCACAGTTACATACGCATATGTCGTCAATGCATGTGGCATTGTTGTCACAATAAACGGCAGCAACGTAGTCGCTTGCTGGTGCGCATAAGGGGCCAGTTGGGGTGGTGGGGGTGGGTGCCATAGAGGTAGTAGTAGACATGGTTAGAGGTTGAGTTGAAGTTTGCGTTTCTATATAGGTTTCAGAACTACCAGTAGAACTTGTATGCGCAGTCGATATTGATATAGGTGCTCCAGTAGCATTTGTTATGGGTGTTACATTCTTGAATGTGCATCCTTCTTGTACTACGTACATAGACCATTTAGGATCCCTAATTAGTTCCCCTATGCTTTTAAGTGAACGGTAAACGCAAATCTTACCATCCCATGTGAACGAATTGCATTCGGATATTTCATCACACCCGAGAACACACCCTTGGAATATCCTAGGACCTAAACCAAGAGCAAGCGCAATGGAATCCTTCTCCATATATGCGAGATATTTACAGGGTGTGGGTCTTGTGGTGTTACTTTCACGACCGCCACCACCATCTATTGTGTCAGTTTGGCAATCCTGAAAATATACTTTATTTCTACCAGGGTAAATATCCTGAATACCATATGAACCCGGTTTGACACGAGCATAATGGCATAACCTGCCGGTCCAAACAAACCCAGTGCACTCCGAATTTTGGGAACATACATCCTGGCATGTTTGGAGGAATTTGTCATTACCTGGAATAAGATCGTAGACATCGGAATTGTGAAAAGTTTTGTATTTACAACAATGAATTTTAGGG
Organism: Ichthyophonus hoferi; assembly: GCA_002751075.1. NCBI lineage: Eukaryota > Ichthyosporea > Ichthyophonida > Ichthyophonidae > Ichthyophonus > Ichthyophonus hoferi. The sequence goes on along the minus strand of NAOQ01000220.1, from coordinate 16,211 downwards.
TCACAGGTGGTGGGTGGGGGTGAGGGTGAGGGTAAATTGGTTGGTGAAGAACTGGGCTTAGAAGTTGACAATGAGCTTGTTCGGCGTGTTGTAGATGTCTTTGACTTGGGAGTAGGTGGTGGTTTTGTCTTTGTTTTGGGTGTTGGAGATGGTTTTGGCTGAAGAGTTGACGTTGACTTTGGCTTGAGAGATGTTTTTGTTTTTGGCTTGGGTGTTGTAGATGACGTTTTTTTTAGTGTTGTTTTTGGCTTTGGCTTGGTTGTTGGCACTGGTGTCTCTGTTTCTGTTCGTGTGACCGGGAGACTCCTGGGATTGTATGGTTTAGGTTTACAGGGCCAAGTAAATTGGTCCTTAATTCTACGCGTGATTCGCACATGAGAGCACTTCTTCAACCTATAATATTTACCTACAATTTCAATGCATTTTTTATCAGCTTTGGATTGCAGCATATATGTTCCTGTGCCTGTTTTTAACTTACGCCAATGCTGTCCCTTCAATTTAGGATCTCTGTATGAGGCACACCACAATTGACCCTTCCAATTTTCCAAGTAGCAACCAAGTGGAGATTTGATCATGTCATTTTCCCAATGGAAAATGCTGTTTGGATGTTTGTACAAGCATTTTTTACAACCAAGTTCAGTAAGTTCATAATTTTTATCTTGAGTAAGAACGGAAATGCAACCACCGGGGCATTTCAAGTATCTCCAATATTCACATTTATGGGAAGATCGAGAAGACTGTGAACCACTAATCCCAATGGTGAGGACAAGCGCCACTACCCATAGCAAAGCTACCATAGTCTCTAAGAATGGAGCGTAAAGAGTGAAGACACAGAATGCAAAATTGGAGCAGTAATGTCAGAATGTATAATAAACACGATCTAGATATTGTTTTTTTTTCATATCAACGTAAGAAAGTGACGGGGATCTGTGCGGTGAGCTGCATCCTGGGGCCCATAATATTCAATAATCTTGACTAAATATAGTATCCAATAAGAATTTGAAATGTGGTTTCGGTGGGGGTTCAAAGTTACTAAATACATACAGGTTTGGGGGTTTACAGTTAAACACGCAAATTAATGGAAACAGAAATGCATATTTTCGTAAGATTGGTATGCAAAATTATGCTTCCAAAGAAATTCTATTGGTTCTTATTACAAATTAAAGCATCCAAAGCATTCCATTTGGTGTATATGTATTTCGCTTTCTCTGACACTTTAAAAGCGGTAGCACAATAATTGCGCGTGACGATTACATTTCTAATAAAAGACATTAATTGCTTTTGATCTTATGTTCCTAGAAAAAAAATCTTGACCTGAAAAAAACTAGTTGGATTATACTATTGCGTTTTTTTTGAATCACATATAGACCTATAAAATTACCATGTGATCTTATAATAGCAATAATTATACCAATTAGGGTCTACAGCCGAATCGGAAAACTAAGAATAACAATAGTTCACTATGGCTCATATCCTAAATTTTCTTTGCTCTAGATTGTTTTCTAGTTATTCTTTATAGTACACACCAGTGAGGGGTGCACGTATGCCTATGAAAAACTAGTTTTTATACCTAACCACGTTAGTTAAGACCCAACGCCACAATTTTCGGTGCATCCATTTGCTCTCATATGTTTTTTGTGAAACACGTATAGATCAGTGCATCTTTAGGGGTATTAGGATATGCACAAGCTCTTGTACGTAAATTATATACATTAAAAGTACAGCCACACATTTATAAAAAACTTTAAAGCTATAATTATATGCCTATATAATTTTTTGAATATTGAATTGTTTCAGTTGCAGAGTATATTTCAACAAAGAAATATTTTATAAAAACTGTCATATGTATTTCAACTCATTTGGCATCAAATAAGTAAACTCCAATATGGTCCCTTTCTATTCATGTAGAGCTCAAAAATCAGTGTAACAAATAATTACTATAATCTTTCTCAAAAATTTATATCAAGAATACCCTCTACGATATAAATTTTTAATGCTTAAATAAATATTTCTCAGTAAACGCATTACAGCACGCAATAGGCATTACCAGTTTGAATGACTTTGGATATATTAATATATATGCCGTCAAGAATGAAACAAAAGAACATCAATATGTTTTAGTTTAAATTTAGAGGTAACCCTCAGCAATATGTATAGTATTTACACAATACAAGGAATAGGGTATTGTGAGTCATTATGACATAGGTGTTACGTAGATCAAAACAGTAGTTACCGATTTATATATATATAAAACAAACATGTACAAAAACCCTATTCACTTTAGTAAAATATTGTGAATATAAATTTTATTTAAAGTTATGTCAAAAAAAAAAAAAAATCACATGCCTTTCTAACCGCAAATAAAGCGAATGGGTTAAGATGGTCATAGTATGGGTGTAGAGATAGTCTGGTAGGCATACTTTAGTAACCAATTTCAAATATTACTTTAAAACAAGACTTAAAAAACATAGGCAATTATTTCTACTGAAGTCGAGTTATTAACGCCAACTTCAAAATAGAAAAATAGTTAAATACAAAATACGGACATTTTATGTAAGTAAAATACGAATAGATGACCACGATAGGCTTGCACACTGGTGATGAGAAAGCCAAGAAAATTGGTAATAAAAATGAACAATGGAAAAGTAGAATCAAAAGTAAATATAAAAATAGAAATAAAAAATTGTTTCTATTTAAGTACAAAACAATTATTATTAGAAACAACCCTATAGTGTAGACAAAATATCCTGGGCTACTTTGGCCACAGCCTCGGCAGCTTCCATGGTGGACAGTGTACCTCCAAGGTCAGAGGTGACCTTACCTTCTATCATCACTTTATGCACGGCTCTTTCTATCGCAAGAGCAATCTTCCCTTCCCCTAAAGATTCCAGCAAAAGACCAGCACTGCGAATCATAGCAATAGGGTTTGCAATGCCTTTTCCGTAAATATCTGGAGCACTGCCGTGTACGGGTTCGCCCATAACAAATTTGTCTCCCTGGTTACAACTGGCGACCAGGCCTAAACCACCAACTACTGCGGCGCCACCGTCACTAAGTATGTCTCCATACATGTTCGGAGCAACAATAACATCAAAACTTTGAGGAGTACGGAAAAGCCGATAAACGCATGAATCAATCAGTTGTTCCTCAGTCGTGATGGAGGGGTGGTCCTTGGCTACAGAGAGACAGCTTTCTCTGAAAAGGCCGTCGGTAATTTTTAGAACGTTGCTTTTATGAACAATGGTAACCTTACCTGGACGATTATACAAGGAGGCTCTCTTCTCGGCGATTTCATAGGCAAGGTGAGCGATACGTTTTGATGCTTTCTCTGTGATAAGCCGTTTAGCAATTGCAACCTTACCCTCACTTGTCTCTTTAATTCTTTCTTTCCTAACATAAAGACATTCTGTATTTTCGCGTACAATGACCGCGTTAACCCCTGCCACACTACTGGAAATAGGAGCAGAAAATATAGGGCGAATATTGGCGTAAAGGTCAAGAAAATAACGTAGGGCAACAATGGGAGAAGTGTAACCTTCAACCTTGTGGGAAGGAGAGCTAACTGAGCCAAATAGTGCACCATCGCACTCCTCCTTACATATTCGTATGGTTTCTTCAGGAAGGGATGTGCCAGTACGCTCAAAAAGCTCGAAACCTGCCTCTAACGGAACCCACGTTACAGGTGCCTTCAAAGCTTCAACAACTAACTGGGCTGCAGGCATAACCTCTTTACCAATGCCATCAGCGGGAATAACGGCAATTTTATATGGTGAATGACTGGTAGATAAACTTCGGGTCGCTAAATTACCTAGCCTAGAAACAATGGGAGGAGTTATAGAAAAATATGTGAGAGAAGTACAGAAACGCATCATCTCCATTTTGTTGTAAAATAAAATGACTGGTTATTAAACTTGTATCTGAAATCAAATGATCAGGTTATTTGTTTTTCGATTGCTTTCGAATTCCCCTAAAACTTTAGATCAAATGGCTCTTGAAAATTACAGAAAATTACTATGAATATAATAGATTAAAGGTATACATATTACAGAAATATTACAATTCAATTTTAATACAATTCAATATTAATAATTAGATATATCCCGGACTCTTTACAAAAACGATGAGGTACTTGGGCCGATTGGATGAATGAATGACTACCCTTTTATTTCCCTCTATCTTTGACATAAATATTTAAACGGCATTCATTTATTACCATCAGCTATAATGTGTATTGTCTGATATGCTGTTATTGTTTGATTTTCCATATCTTGTAATATTTATTTTATTCGCAATGGCATGTAATTTCATTGTCTTAGAATTGTCGAGCTATTATTATAGTAGACCAATCAATTGTACTATAAAATAATGATTAAGGTAACTTTAAGATGTGGTATCCAGAATAGAATAAAGTAGGTGGAAAGATAAAAGCGTTACACGCTTTACAATTCAAATTCCATTCAGTTGCAAAAATACCAACCCTGACTCTCAATCAATTGATGAATGACGCAGTCATATTCAAATCCTCGCTGTAGTGATACGTTTCAAACCAGGTTTTATTTAATGAAGACGGTAATTTAAGATACCCACTCATGTATGTCTGATAAAACTGTTAACCAATAAAAGGCAGCTCTTAGATGCAGAACGTTCACAGAGCTTGAGCGGGAGATATGTTATTACCAATTTCATTACATTACTAGGGCCGTATAGCAAACAATAAATAGCTCTTGAAGATTTGAATCACAAATAGAATACTCTAACCATGGCCTAGTGGGCCGTACGTGGCCTTTAAACACCTCTGGACTATAATTTTTGGATGTATTCCGCCATTCAACGTTACCTAAAAAGTTCGTATAGCATATCTTCGAAGAGAAGCAACTATGATGAAAGGAAGAACAACATTCTACTTTAATTAAATCATTGAGTTTTAATACAACTAATTTATTATCTGAGAATTGACCTTAACTCAGACAAGACCATCCACAGAACTTAAGTATACTAGTAAGCGGAAGAAGAGAAAACAACAGAAACGTTATAGCAATATTTACTTTGATGTTTGATTTTAAAAATCAATATGCTGCAATGGTGGTTTACAAATAATGATGGTAATTTTAACCAAATGGTGCATATAAGCGTTATAATTCAATGAGTATGTTCTATGTATTTACACAATCCTGTTCAAACGTACATTTCGTGTTTTTATTATTCTAGTCTCTTATGGCTAATATAGGCATATCTCTAATAACGAGATCTAAGTTTAAAATTGGGGCTGTATTTCATTGGCACATTAAGTACAATTTCCGCTGATATTACACTCGATTGGCCAGATGTCCAAGTTAATTTCTTAGCCAATCAAGATAAAATATTAATAATGCCAGCCTGCGTTTTAGTTGCTATTTCATTTACCATGAATGGCAGCCAAAAATTGCAGGTAGAGAAATCAAACTAAAACCATAAAAATCCCTTTTCAGTCTCCTTATAGAATCATGTGTGTCGGCTTTGTCAAAGACAAAAACCTTTATACTTACAGTATACAGTATACTACATATAAACTAATTAACAACTTAGCATTAATTAATTTTAACCACAGTCATTTAACCCAATAGTGTAAAGCTACATACACAGTACAGACAAATAACAAATATTATAATTATCTAATTAATTAATGCTAGACTATGGAGTCTTCCATATATAAAATGTTATATTTAGAAAGTATAGAAAGGTTGTCTGAGACAAATTAGGGACGCTCGATTCTGTAGTAATATATATTTTTTAGTTTTGGTAATAAATTCTCTGCTTGCAATAGTTGGGATGTTATTCAATCGCTCAGGTTTAATCCCCAACCAATTGGTTTATCTAGAAGAGGATAATCGATTCCAGCCAATGTAATAATTATCTCACCCCTGTTCAGGGTGACAGCGCATAAAAACCTATGTTTATGCCCCTTTAAAGGGCCTACTCTACTATAAAACAAGTGTTTTCGAGTAAAGACCTAGAATCCTTTTACACAACGCTATGAGTAGGAAATATGCTCCGTGGCGTCAAAAGTATTTATTTTTTATTGTTAATTTACTTGTAGAACACCCTTTCAAAGTGGTAAGGTCGTACGTGCTTTTAACACGTTAATCGTTACTATAGTTCTAGTAGTAGCAATGGCGACATAAGCAGTACTGATGCCGTGGTTGTCAGAATATAGAACAGATATTCTGATAGGTTCCGAGTGGGTGGTGCTCCTTTGTATGATTGTCCTTACACCATTTCATTTTAATGTCTGTCACATAATTTACAACAGCTGAATTGACTGGTGCCGAAAAAACGATTGGGCCTTTCATTGCGCTTTAAAATATTATCAAGAATTGTTTTTTTGTTCCTATCTCTGGAATGACGTAGTCTCGGATGTCGATCTATTTATCTCTATCTACCCATGCAAACAAATAGGCGTCACTCTATATATATATATATCTTCTATTGCTAACTATTATATAATCATAGCCCAACCAATTTAACACATAATATAAATATGCCGATCTCTACTGTCTAATTACAAGTATTCATGTATAATTCGGTTCGATAAGATTTATTTTTATGCATTATAGTCACTTAGACCGGGGAATGCATTCCCAGCTTAGTGTCGAACACCAATCGGGAGCGTTTCTGTAACTGTATAAAGCGAGCACTGTCTATACGCTTGGCCATCTCATTGCAGGCCAATAGGACAAGAGGCCAGAGAAAACCTAGTATATATACATAAAAAGGTACATCCTGTAGGAGAAGGAGGTTTAAATTTTTAATAGGTTATAGAGAATATTACAAAGATATTAAATACGTGTGGTTAAATGTGCGTAAATGTATCCATCGAAGCATCAGTGGAGTATAACCTTGTTAGCTTGCACACTATATATCTGAAGAGGGATGGAGAGGGGGTGGGAAGGAGATACAAGACATATATATATAGACAGGTTACCATGGTTACCATAAATAATATGTGTAAAGTTTAGGAAGATATTATGGCCATCCAAACACCAAGCTGATTTCTTAGTGGCTAGGACAAGTACGGCACTCACTTATCCTCAAATCATATACGATAAGCATTTATATATTTATATGCTAAGCCAATGAACCCATGTATACAAAACATCACATGATCTTGGTAGCACGTGACAGCACGTGAGCACATACCTCAAGACCGGCTGGTCTAGGATTGCTGATTGAGGCCATAGATATTGCAAAGAATACGATTTGCAATAGAATACTGGACCCATCCAGGAGTTAGAATATATGCTCTATTTATACTCCATTCATATAGAGATATAGAGATAATCAGTAATAGTAATAGTAATAGTAATAGTAATAGTAATAGTAATAGTAATAGTAATAGTAATAGTAATAGTAATAGTAATGGTAATACATCACTCCAAGAATGTACATACATATGCAAGTAGACCGTATTCTATCACATATCTACCGCAAAGATGGTACAAAGAGAGGAAGGGAATATAACAAGGTAGTGGAATAGAAAGGGGATAGAAGGCGTCTTTTTTGTATATGTATATGTATGAGTGCATATAGGTATAGATATATATGTTTGTATGTGTAAATATTGGTGTTTATATATGTCTGAGAACATTTGTTACACCTTTTACGAAGGCGTAGGTTAACTGCATCACGTGCTAGTAACAAAAGACTGTGTATTGACTTAAGGAATATATTCTATTAAATAGTACAGCCTTATTTTTTTTAATAACATTGAATTATTGATTCAGATCAAATTAAAAACCATCAAGCTATTAAGAAGCGTGTTTCATAAACAACTAAAGATGGTTAATACAAAATGGTCAATATATTTAATATAAAATAAGAAAATAAAAAACAATTTAACCAATGGCACTCGTTGGAAACTGATATTTGGAGGCTGGCAACACAAGGGAATAAACAACCCGGAAAGAGTGGTTCATTAAAAAATGGAGGTATTAAAATAAAAAATATAAATATAAATTTAAGTATATATATATAAAATATAAAAAATAAAAAATAAAAAGGCAAAAAACAAATGCAATGGGTCGAGTACAATGATTGGCACGTACCACATCACAGCAGCCAATGACCAAATCAGAAGCTTGCTAGGATGAAGGTGTATGAGTGGTTGGGTGCGATGGGTAAAGGTAAGTGACGTCAACACTGTGTTAAAGGTACCACGGATGAGTCATGATATGCCCATATATCATATATGGTATTATTAACCCTCAATACACACACCATCTTATTCGTTCATTAAAATATTAGTATGTCATAAAGCACAAGGGGTAATGAAATGCTACTGTGCTATGTTATCCAATAATAATAAGAAAAATTGGGCAGGAAAATATTGAATAAGAGGCCAATCAGGAAAGACATGCTTGAATAACTAGGGCAATCTAGTTATGTCTTAATTTTAGAAAATCTACTTTGCACGCCAATTATCCAGAAAAATGTATTCAGATTGTTTATCGTATTAGCCTTATTAGTCTTAACACTATAATTAGCCCTATTAGTCTTAACACTATAATTATCCTTACTAGTCCTAACACTGATTAGCCTTAATAGTCTTAACACTATAATTAGCCTTACTAGTCCTAACGCTCATTAGTCTTATTAGTCTTAACACTATAATTAGCCTTACTAGTCCTAACACTATAATTAGCCTTATTAGTCCTAACACTAATTAGCCTTATTAATCCTAACACTATAATTAGCCTTATTAGTCCTAACACTAATTAGCCTTATTAATCCTAACACTAATTAGCCTTATTAATCCTAACACTATAATTAGCCTTATTAGTCCTAACAATATAATTAGCCTTACTAGTCCTAACACTAATTAGCCTTATTAGTCCCAACACTATAACCAGCCTTAGTAGTCTTAACACCAATTAGCCTTATTAGTCCTAACACTATAATCAGCCTTATTAGTCCTAACACTATTAGCCTGTATTAAAAGGATACTAATTAAGAGAGTAGAGTGGGATAAGGAAAGACAAAAACACAAGCGAAGATTACAGGGGGGAGAAAAAGAAGAGAAAAAAAGAGAAATAGGATGAAAACAGAATAAGTATAGAATAGATAGTATAAAAAAGATAGAGAGCATACACCAATAGAAATATATATACCATATACACCAGAGAACAGCACGTGATGGGATGAAGAAAGAATAATAATTGGAGGAAAGTCAGCTATAAGTTATAAAAAGGTATAACATATAAAATATATAACAGATATAACATATATAAGATGTATAACATATATAACATACCAAACCAAAACACCAGGCAGAAACACACAATGTTCTGTGAGAGTAGGAGCCCCTTCCTACCCTCCGTGGCCCATCCTGACCAGTGATACCTAGTACCATTCTCCACAAGTCCATAGTACTGTATAGTATATCATACATTGTTATGGGTTGGATGGGTTAGATATTAGTTACGGCGATTGTGGGTTGTGGGTTTAATCGGGTTTAATGTTGGTGTATAGATTAATGAATGCTTATATATATAT